>QJOA01000647.1:0-36652 GCA_004155915.1 Monosporascus sp. CRB-9-2 | reverse complement strand
TGTGGCCCTAGGATTGCAAGGACAAAGGAGCTGAAGCCTATATGTGGCTGCTCCCCCCACCCCCAGTTGTAGGACACAAACCAAGCAACCAAGTTCCTCTCCCAGCCTGAAGAATTACAACATATTTGCCCATATGGTAGCATCTTCTGGTTCCGTCTCTTGACAGAAAATTGACATCCCGATCTACCCATTTTATGTTGCATTCGAGGTATCGCTCCGCTTTGGTACGGAAGGCTTGGAGGAGAAGGAGGGTGGTCGACAGGCTCGACGATAGGCTCGACGGCAGGCTTAACGTAAAGGCGCTTAGTAGCAGATTTGCAAAAGGAATTAATTCGACCTTAAAGAAAAAGGGTTTAAAGTTTTTTTAATCGTTTCAGGTAAGAAAGAAACGTTTATATATATAGCGGCCGTTATTAATTAAAAATAAAGGTTCGTTGATACGGTAACGTTCGAAAGGATTTAAAAGAATTAAAAAAAACCTTTAAAAATTATCGAAAAAGAAAATTACGTTAACGTTTCGAAAAAACGTAGGAAGTTAAACGGAAGGCTTCGACTTAGAATAATTGGTAACGGAAAGCTCGCCGTAAATTCGGTAATAATAAGGAAAAAAATTATTATTCGGTAATAACGTTAACGAAAATATTAATACCTTAAAAAGAAAATCAAAATATTAAAAAATAAATCGGAATATTAAAAATATACCAAAAGCTTAACGAAATTATTACGAGGTTATATAGCGAAAGATTTAAAAATATATTTTATTTCCAACAGATTTAAAGATATATATAGGTTAAATAAAATAATAGTTACCCGGAACGGCAATCGAATAAAACGAATTAAACGGATTTTTTTAAAGGTTTAAGGGCGCCGGTAATATTAAAATAGCTTTATGGTAACTTTAAAGCTATAAGGGCGTATCGGCAGTTATAATAATTTATTAAAAGGAAATTAAAAAGGTTTAAAGGGTTTTAATATATGGCCTTAAAATTGTAAGCATAAAGAAGTTAAAGCCTATATATGGCTACTTCCCTTATCCCTAGTTATAGGACAGAAATTAAGCAACCAAGTTCCCCCCTCAGTCGAAAGAATTACAATATATTTGCCCATATGGTAGCATCTTCAGGTTCCGTTTCTTAATAAAAAATTAATATCCCGATTTACTTATTTTGTATTGTATTTAAGGTACCGCTTTGCTTTAGTACGGAAGGCTTGGAGGAAAAGAAGGGTCGTCGACAAGCTCGACGATAGGCTCGACGGCAGGCTTAACGTAAGGGCGTTTAGTAGCAGATTTACGAAAAGAATTAATTCGACTTTAAAAAAAAGGGTTTAAAACTTTCTTAATTATTTTAGGTAAAAAAAAAAAACGTCTGTATAAATAGCGGCCGTTATGGATTAAAAGCAAAGGCTCGTCGACGCGGTAACGTCCGAATAAATTTAAAAAAACTAAAAAAAATCTTACAAAAAAAGAAATTATCGAAAAAGAAAATTTACGTTAGTATTTCGAAAAAACGCAAAAGGTTAAACGGAAGGCTTCGACCTGGAATAATTAGTAACGGAAAGCCTGCCGTAAATTTAGTAACAACGAAGGAAAAAAATCTACTATTCGGTAATAATGTTAACGGAAATATTAACGCCTTAGAAAAAAATCAAAATATTAAAAAGTAAATCGGAATATTAAAGATATACCGAAAAGTTATCAAAATTATTACAAGGTTATATGGCAAAGGATTTAAAAATATATTTTATCCTTAAAGGATTTAAAAATATGTATAGATTAGATAAAATAATAGTCGCCCGGAACGGAAGTTAAATAAGACGAATTAGACGGATTTTTTTGGAGGTTTAAGAGCGCCGACGACGTCAGAATAGCTTTATGGCAACCTTAAGGCCATAAAGGCGTGTCGGTAATTATGGTAATTTGATAAAAGAAGGTTAAAATTTTTTAAAGGGCTTTAATATATGGCCTTAGGATTGCAAGGATAAAGAAGCTAAAGCCGATATATGGCTGCTCTCCCTACCCCCAGTTGTAAGACAGAAACCAAGCAACTAAGTTCCTCCTCCAGCCTGAAGAATTGCAATATATTTGTCCACAAATTTGTGATAACGTATATATTATTTTTTTAAAACGTTATTAATTAAAATAAGTCGAACGATATTATTAATATTTAACGTTTATATAAATACCGTATTTTTCGATAATTGGAAATTATATTTATAATATAAACTTTTTACGATATTATTAAATTTAAATATCGTTATTAATTGTGAAATGTTTTTAATTAATATAGGCTAAATTTAAAATTAAAACATAAGGTATTTATAACTTTTCAATTTTTTTATATTAATATAACTTTATAATATATAATTAATATTAAAAGTTAGTTACGTATAATATATTTTTTTCGTAAAACAAGTTTTATATTTGATAATAATCGAGTATTATTTAATTAATATAAAATTATTTTTATCAAAATAAGGGGGTAAATTATATTATGTTACGGATCATTTCGGTAATAGTTCCGGTTATTTCTTAGGTTAAAATTTTATTTTTCGTTTTTAAAATTATTTATTAATATCAAGTTATTTCTTAAAGGCAGGCTATTTATTAAAGGTAAATTATTTATTAAAAATGAATTATTTATTAAGATTAGGTTATTTATCGAAATTAAATTATTTATTAAAGCTAAATTATTTATTAAAAATAGGTTGCTTATTAAAAACGTTATTAATAAATTTAACCTGCTTAATTGAAATATTAAAGATTTTCGGGTTTATTTACGATCTATTATAAGCAAGATTTAAAAAAGCCGTTTTTAAATAATCGTTAAAATTGTTTGTATTTTGCGATATTATAAAGTATATAAAAATATATAACGTCCCACACCACCTTACCAAATGTACCACCTTACCGGATAACTTTTAATACATTCCAATTACCTAACTTCAATTATTCATTTTTTAATACCAACAATATAAAACGGCTTACAAAAAACGTACGAATAAACCTAGCCATTTAGGTTAAAAAACGAAACCTAAAACTTAATTATGTAATACTTAATTTTATATATAAAGTACCCCAATTTACCTTAAATAAATAATATCGCAATAAAACTTCCCGAACCGATATTATCTTAAATTCGCGAAAATTAAAGCCGACCGAAAAAAAATCGATTATCGACCGAATCTTTAACTTAAATGTACGAATATTTTTTATCCGGCTTTAACATATTAAAAATATAGCCAATATATTACTGGCCTAACGCGTTACGGATCGCGTCGGAATTAATTAGGCGTCGAGATTTATTAAACGACAAAAAAAACTTTAAATACGTTTAAATTAAAAAATCGATTATTAACGGATTTTATCCGAATATTTAAAAGCATTTTGCAAATAGTTTGAACTTATTCGGATTATAATTATAAAATACAGCATCGTAAAAAAGAATATTTATAATTTTAACGAAATTAGATTTTTAATAAAACTTTTTATAATAACGGGCATAATAATTATTAATACCGAAAAACGTAAAAAATTTAAATAAACGTAATAAAAAAAAATAAAGAATAAGTTATAATTATTTAGGTTATTAATTTTTAAAGTTAAGTTATACCGTTATTTATTATTATAGCAAGAAAAAATTATTTTAAGTTTTGGTACCGTAATAACTTATTATTAATCGATTAGAAAATCGCATTAAATAATAATAATTAAATAATAAATAAATTAGGTTTAAAATGGATTCAGCATTTTAATAAATATATTCGGATACGTACGAAAAATTCGAAACGTTTTTTTATTTTTAACGGCCACGAAAATTATTATTCGATAAAATTCGAGAAATATTGCGCCTATAATAATATTATTACGTTTTATATGCCTGCATATTTTTATATTGGTTTTAACCTTTTAACGTATTTTATTTTTTTATTTTAAAACGTTCTTATTCGTAATATATCGAAAACTTAATATAACGTTATTATACCTATATTTCCAAGAAGGATTTTCTCGCCGGTTTTTACGACGCGTTCCAAGCTGCTATAACGTTTAATAACATTAAATCTAAATACGTAAAAATTAATTTTGTTTTATTTAATCTTAATATCGTTTTTTCCGAATTAAAAGTTTTTTTAATTATATTTATACTAACCGTTTTCCCGCTAACCTCCGCCGGTTTTATTTTATTCTTTATAAAAACTTTTAAAAATAACCGTAAAGTAATAAAACAAAAACGATATTTATAAAAAAGGATTAAGAATTATTAAGGTAACTCGCTAACAAAAATACTTAAATCGGCTGGTTTTGTAAAAAAAAGTTATATGTTATTGTTACATAAAGCCGCTTTTTTCCGGAAAAAAAAACGTTTAATTACGCGAAACGAATTACATTTTAAGTAAACGTCGCAAAACTAAAAATAAAGGTTATTTTTTAAAAAGAATTACTTGTTATATAAAAGAAATAAACTTTTTTAGTTTAAAAAGAAAAGGGTGGTAAAAAAATGCAGTTAATAACAGCTAAAAAAGGTTATCGCAAAATGGTTAAAATTAAGGAACGGAAATATAACGTTTACAGCAAGCCCGGGAATAATACGCGTATTTGTAACGAAGTTATAAATACGTTTAGCGAAAAAAAAATTCGATTAATTTGAATTAATACAATATGTTATTATTAAATTATTTGAATTTATTACTGCGGAATGCTAAAAACCATCCGGTGAGGTAGTGTGGAACGTTATTATAATAAAAGTTTTAAATATTAAATAAAAAAGTAACGGATAAATAATTATTATATTATATATAAAAATATATAAAATAATAGTAAATTCTTATTTAGATAAATAAAATTAATTATTTATTAGGTGATTATAACAAACTTATTTATTATATATTTAATTAATCTTTTTTTTATAATTTATATATAATTATTAATTCTTTATTTATAAATTATTATTTTATTTTAAAAAAAATAACGTTAATTTGGGTTAATATTTAACTATTTATATAAACATAATTTTTTATACATTTATAATTACATAATCCTATATCCTAATTTTAATTATATTAATTATTTTCCACAATTTTCTATTAACCTATTCGTAAATCGTAAAATTTACTAATATATTATAAATTTTCATATATTTTATATTATTATTAATATATATTTAAAAATAATCTAATATATGAACCTTACTTTATCTTATACATTTTATCTTTTTAGTTTCTATTTTTTATTCTAATTAACTAAAAATACCGTCAGTAAACTTATAATATCCTGAATTTATTTATATATAGATATATATTTTTTATTATTTAATATACGTAATGATTAAACTAATATTACCGCCGTTGAAAAAAATAAAATACAGCAATTACGTTCGAAAATGAAATAACAATATAACAAAAAATTAAAGCGTATATAAAAATATAAATATTATCAAATTATTATTCGATATAACCTATATTAATTACAGCGTTTAATTCTTTAAATTAACCTTAATTATGTATATCGTCTTTTTAAATCTTATACTAACTAATAAATTATTTATAAATACCGTTAAATAAGTTTTCGATAAAATTTCAATACTTAATAATTTTAATAAAATGAAATTTATTAAAATATATTTAAAAACGTAATTTAATTACCGTTTTATAATTTTTAACGCATATATTAGTAACGATAATATCGGAATAGTATTTAAATAATTATTCGAAAATTTTATTTATATATATATAACTTACGAAATGTTAATAAAAAACGCCTTTATATACTTTAACAATTTTCAGTTCGCGTTTTTATCAAATTTATACGGAATTATAAAATAATATATAATTTTATTTATTTTCCTTATTATACCAAGATATGATAATAATAAAAAGAAATATAAATTATTAAATAATAAACTTTTAAAATTGCAAAATAAAAATCCTTTATCTTATAAATTTAACCAGTATTTCTTTCTTAAAAACACGTATAATTAAAACCGTTTAACGTTTCCGAACGTTTACAATCGATAATAATTTATATAATATAAACAATATTAAAAATATAATAATATTATAATGCCGATAAAAAGTATAAACCCGCGATATATTATATAATATATATTATATAAACGTTATCTTTATAATATTAAATTAAAAAAATGCGTAATTATAAATAAATAATTATCGAACAAATAATTATATATAAAAATTATATTTATTAATTATTTACGGCCGGTTAAGGTCTATATTTCGGTTAGAAGATAAACTTAAGGAATTATATTAATAATATATATTTAAGACGAATAAATTTTTAAAAAGATATCAACATTACGATAATTCGTAAACTTAACTTTTTAAAATGGTTTTTTTTTATAATTAAAGGAAATTAAGCTTAATTATTAATTATTTTTAGGATTTAAAGCTTTATTAATATTTAAATTTTTATTATTATCGTTAAACGGAAATAAGGATTTGTTTGGCTATAATTTTGTTAATTTCGGAATATTTTTTTACTTTAATTTAAATTTAAGGTACTTTCTAATTATTTTTTTATATTATTTATATAACGTTTTTTTCGTGTAATATAAACTTATTTTATCGTTTTCAGTTATAGGTAATAAAGTAAAATACGTAAATAATTCATAGACCGTAAATTTAAAATATATTTTGAGACGGTATATTAACGATCGTTATACGTATTAGTTAGTTTTCGAATCCGGAATTTTCTTAAACTTTTCGATATTTCTATAAAAATAACTTAATATATTTTTCGGACGGGCAAGTATTAAAAAATACGATCGTTTTTTCTGATCGGATATGTAATATATTAACTTAATAACCTTTTTTTTGTTACCGATTAGTATATTAAGTTAAATAATAAATTAAACGTATTCCGGATTACAAATCCGGATTTATTTCTTTGTTTTATTAAAAATAATAATAACTTAACTTTTATTAATTATTTTTCCGGCTGTTAAATTAATAACTATAATTTCGGGTAAAGTATTTATAATAATTATTTAAATAATTATTATAATATATTATAATCGTAAATACTTTTTATTTTGCATAATTATTAAAGTTTATTATAATCCGGCCGATATTACA
This sequence comes from Monosporascus sp. CRB-9-2, assembly GCA_004155915.1. Lineage (NCBI taxonomy): Eukaryota > Fungi > Ascomycota > Sordariomycetes > Xylariales > Monosporascus > Monosporascus sp. CRB-9-2. The sequence continues at coordinate 29,563 of QJOA01000647.1, read as the reverse complement.
TTATTTGAAAGTTTATTAAACTATAAAAAAGATAAAATAATCTTTTGTTATGGACGGGTATTACTTTTATTATATAGGGTAATGGAAATAAACCGATTAAAATATAACTCTGGAATTGGTATTATAAGAAAATAAAAAGTACGGTTTTTATTATGCATTTTATATAATACGTAATTTATATTATCGATATTCTATATAAATATATTAACGGATTAATTAAGATTTCCAAAATATAATACATTTAACTTTTTAAATATCTCGTTTTTATTTTATATAATACGTTTTTTGGACGACGATATTATAACTTGAAATAAGTTAATTAAAATATATAGGTACGGTTAAAACGATATATAATTATTAAAGGCAATAATAATAATAAGTAAAGGTAATATAAGGTATGTAAATATATATAAATATATAAATGTAAGTAAATGATAAATATTAAATTATATATATACAAAAGTTTATCAAAAGATAATACCGCATTATGTAGGTAATTAATTAAGTATATATAAAGTTAATGCATTAAACTTTATTATAAAAAACGTATACGTTAAAGAAATTTCTGATAATTTTATCCAATATTAAAAAAAAAATATGGTTATTAATATGTTTCTTTAATTAATTATATAGTTATTTCTGTACCCATACTTCTTTTATAACTTTTTTTTTATAAACTATACCAACTTTTTCTTTTTAATTATATTTATTTTTAAGATTTAATATATACATAATTATATATATACAATTATTCTCGTCGTTTTGATTAATATTATTATAAATTTCCGTAAATTATTAAATTTACGTAATATTTAAAGTTTTTATAAAAATATAAATTTAAGTAAATTTGTTAACTTTATAAAAAAGTTATCCATTAAAAAATAATCCACATTAAATAATAAGTTATTAAGTTTTGATAATATTAAGTCTGTCGATCGTAAAATTAAGCAAAATATATATAAGTTCGAGCATATTTTTGCTTAACGTTATAAGGTTTTGGTTATATTAAATATAATTATGTTTTTTAAACCTATAATTTATCGTACCGATAAAAACTTAGTTATTAATCGAGGTATTAAATTTTTATATAATTTTGATAATATCCGCAAACTTTAAAATTTAATATATCACCGGGTACCTATTTACAAATTAACTTTTTCCCTTTAATATAAATTCCGTAATATAATATTTAATTAAAATGCTTTTGTAAAGATACGCAGTGCTTTACTAAATGTTATTAATATAATGATGTGTGTATTACTAACGATGTCTGGAAAGGATCAGAATGATTTATATTGTATGTAGAAATATTAGATACAAATAGGGTATGTGGGTTTAGTGCAGACGCGTTAGGGTAAGTGTTGCACGGGCCAACCAATCAGGTACATACCAACGTACCAAATCCCAATACGCCCTCTTGCGTTATATATATACTGCAAAACTTTAAGAAAACTAACTACCTAACATATCTGGAAATCGAACCTTAACTTTTATATAGAAAACTGCAAAAAAGGTAATAAAAATTAATAAAATTGTAAAGAAATTAATAAAAAATAATCTGTTACATAATCCGGAATTAAACCCTTACTTTTTACATTAACAGGGCTAATACTTTAGCCGTTACATTAATTAGCCGGCCTTATTACCTTACCGTGCCGTTACCGCCGTGCCGGCCAGCGGGGCCCATTTTTTCCGAAACGTTTTAAGGCTACCTGGTTATCAGTATACGGAAATAATTATATTACGCTAACTGATTACTTTAAGGGTTTTTTAATTACAAATAAATAATTTATTTTTTATTAATAAATTAATAAGTAATTAAAATTATTATTTTTTAAATCTTTTTACTTTTAGGTAATTAAAAAGTAAAAGTTTTAATACGGTAAATTTATGAACATTTGCTAGCTGTAAGCTATATATCGTAATTAATTATTACCGGGTTATTAAGTTTTAATTTGGTATATAAAAATCAAAAAAATAAAAATATATAGGTGATTTAACGGAAGGTTAAAGCTTTAAAGTTAATAAATAAGCGGATACCTTCGGGTAATCGTAAAAAAAATATTACGGTCGTCGTTTTCGGACGAAAAATAAATTTTAACAAAAAAACGCTTTTTTTTCCATATAAAAAAAAATTAAACGGAATTATTTTTTTATTAATTAAAATTACCTTTTTATAAATACCTTTAAATATTTTTAAGATTTAAGTTAATAATAAATTTTTCGTATATTATTTTATTTAAAGACTTAATAAATCCGTTAGTTAAATTTTATATACTTTTAATATATTTAATCTTTATTCGGCCTTTTTAAATTTTTTGGCGTATATAATAATATTTAACGCGTATATAACGTTTTTTTCGTAATATGGCATTTTTCTAGCTTATTTTTTTGTATTATTATTATTTTCGAAAATAATAATAAGGTTTTTAGGTATAAATCTAAATTTTTTAAAAGAAATACGTACGTTAATTGTTTCGGTAATTACGGTATTTAATATTACGTATTTAGCTTTTAAAATATATTTCGTAATAATTTATTATCGTTTTAACGTTTACGTTATTAAGGCTTTTGGTATAAATAAAACGTAATTAATAATTAATTTAATTATGTTAAAATTATTTACGAAATTTGCGTTTATTATTATAAATAATTTTAACTGATTATATACGTAATAAAGATATATTTTATTTAATTTTCGGTATTAAATAAATAATTTCGAAGTATTTTTTAAGTATTTCGGGAAACGTTTAATATATTTTCGATATTTCGGTAACGGGTTATTTATAAAGTATACCTAAATAAACGTAATAAATGCCGTATCGGGTTATGTTATATAATTAAAAAAAATTAAATTTATTAACGAAGCTTGCATAATTAAAGATATTTAATTTATTAACCGTATTTTTATAACGAAATCTGTAATTTAGGTATTCCTTAATAAAAAAAGTTAGTTTCGTTCGTATATTATTTATTTCCAGATTTATTAACGTTTTATCGATATATTGTTTTTAGTGAAGGCGAACGTTATTCGTTTTGGATAATCGGATAATGCGTATTTTAAGCTATTAATTTATTATTTTAAAGTTGTTTATAAGGACGTTATTCGTAATAACGTTTATTATATATTATAAACGTTTTTTGTTAAAGTTAAAAAAAAGGAAATTATCGATATATAAAGTAATTATATTTCGGGTTTTCGTATTAATATATATCGCGTCGTCGGATATTAACGGCCGGAAATTATATTTTATAAATATTGTTCGGATTTTTTTTTGCTATGCGGTACCGGCTTATTTTAGTCCGTAAAAAGGGTTTATTAACTTAATAACTTTTTCTAGTATAAAATTAAAGCATTATTTTTTATTAAAATGGGTATCGAAATATTTCCGTAATATAGGAAAACGTTTTATAAATTTTTTTTTTAAGTTATTATTAATATACGTTATAATAAAATCGATTTGTTATATATGTTATTTTATAGCAGTTATTAACGTTATAAAGATACGTTAATATATTATCTATACGGTATTTACAATTATTTTATTATAGTTTATACCTTTACGTTAAATAAAGCTTTATACGTAAATATAAACTTTATATCTATTTAGCTTACTCGTAAAAGTATATATTTTTTTAATATTTATTTAATGTTTATTAAATAATTTTTAATAATTTCGGTCGTTGGTTTGAAAGTAAAGGTTTTTTATTATAAGTTTTCTTTAATTTTTTTTATTAATAATTTTAAATTATATATTTTATTTAAAGTTTTTTATAATTTCTTTAAAATTAAATCCGTTATTATCGACGTCAAGTATAATTAATTTATCAGTATATACGTTTTATATATATATTTATTTATACGTTTATTAAATAACGATATAATTATTTGAAATTTTGTAAAAGGTATTTTCCGATTTATTAACGAAATTAAAGCTATAAACGTTTAAATAATAATTAACGTTTTTTTAGATTAAAGCCTTTATAATTTCAAGGTTTTCTTTAAACGTTTCGTATTTATATAATTTTAGTTTAACTTTTTTCGGTTTATTTCGTTTTCGTTTAATAGTTTTCATTTTGTCGTCCGTTTGGTTATTTAATACGATATTATCGTTACGGTTATAAACGTTTATATTATTTTTTCCGGAATCGGTAACCTAATTTGCGTTATATATAAAAAGGTAAAAACCTTATCATGTTTTTTTAAATCGGGTAATTTATTCTTCTTTTTTTAATATATTTATTTTTTCGTAAATTCGTATATACGGTATAATAAAAAAGCGACCGTCTTTTAATAGCTAGACTTTATAATTATGTTTGCTTTAATATTTTAAAAAAAGGCCTTTAACGTTGCGTATTTTTAAATTTTAAATTTTAATCCGGTAATTTTCGTCGATTAAGATTATATAACGATTACCGATAATTTGTAAATATACGTTATCCGGCTTATTCGTTTTATTTTGGTTTTTAACCTTCGATTATAACATTTTCATAACGTAATATTTTCGATTATAAATTATTCCGTACGGTTAAATATATGAACTGTTATTTTTATAACGTAATTTTAAAAGTAAATTAAAATACGTATTAAATTAGGACGGGAAGAATCGGTCCTGATCAGTGCATAATCGAAAAGCGTGTTACGAGTAAGCCCAGGGTTTAAGAGATAATGAAGGCAACGCAAGCTATATTCTGGTATTAAAACCAATATAAAAGCAAAACTATAATAAATAAGTAATAATGTTTTTAGGGTTGCGCCCGGCGAATAAAACCGCTAGAAATATATAAAAGGTGCTAACTAACCGATTATTCAAGCTATATATCCGACTTTGTACCTTATTTTATTTTAATTCTTTTTTTTAAAAAATAAAATTATTTTTAATTTATTTTAAAAAATAATTAATTAAAAATTTAACGTAATTAATTCCTAATTTTATAAAACATATATAAGATTTATTAATTAATTTAATTACTGTTTGTACGGTTTATTTTTTTATTTTTTCAGTTTAGGATTTCGTTTTTTGCGTTTAGTTAAATTTTCGCGTTATTTAGCTTTTTTTCTTTTTTTTCTTTATATATTTTATCCTTTTTTTTTATTAACGATTAAAGCTTTATATTTGGGCCAACCTGGTTAACCTTAAGGAAAATATGGTTCCGGTCGTTATGTTATTATTTTATAAATATTTCTTACCTATTTATACGATATATTATACCGGCCCTTTATTATTACTTATGTTCATTAATTATTTACGGCCGGTCGAAACTTATATTTCGGTTTAAAAATAAGTTTAAAAGGTTATGTCGGTAATATATATTTAGGATAAATAAGTTATAAGGAAAGTATTAACATTACTGTAATTTATAAAGTTAATTTTTTAAAATCGGAGTTTTTTTAATTAAAAAAATTTAAATTTAATTATTAAATATTTTTAAAATTTAAAACTTTATTAATATTTGGCTTTTTATTATTAGCGTTAAATAAGGACAAAAATTTATTAAGTTATAATTTTGTAAACTTTAAAATATTTTTTTTACTTTAATTTAAATTTAAGACATTTTTTAATTATTTTTTCTATGTTATTTAATATAACGCCTTTTTCGTATAATATAAACTTACTTTATCGTTTTAGGTTCCGAATAATAAAATAAAACGCATAAATAATTTATAAACCGCAAATTTAAGATATATTTTAAAACGATATATTAACAATCGCTATACATATAAGCGGGTTACCGAAAGCTAAATTTTTTTAAGCCTTTCGATATTTTTGTAAAAATAACTTAATACGTTTTTTAAACGGGTAAATATTAAAAAGCATAATAATTTTTTTATTCGAATATATAATATAGTAACTTAATAATCTTTTTTATTATTATCGATTAATATTTTAAATTAAGTAATTAATTAAATATATTTAAAATTATAAGCCCGGATTACTTTTTTTATTTTATTAAAAATAATAAATAATTTAATTTTTATTAATTATTTTTCCGGCTTTTAAAATAACGGCCATAATTCCGGATAAGGTATTTATAGCGATTATTTAAATAATTATTATAATATGTTATAATCGTAAGTATTTTCCATTTTGCATAATTATTAAAATTTGCCATAATCCGGCCGATATTACGTTATTTTAAAGTTTATCGGATTATAAAAAAAATAAAATAGTTTTTCGTTATAAACGAATATTACCTTTATTATATAAAGTAATAAAAATAAATTAATTAAAATATAATTCCGGGGTTAATATTATAAGAGAATAAGGGGTACGGCTTTTATTATGTATTTTATATAATATACGGTTTATATTATCGATATTCTATATAGGTATATTAATAAATTAACTGAAATTTCCAGAATATAATATGTTTAGCTTTTTAAATCCTTCGTTTTTACCTTACATAGTACGCTTCTTGGACGACGATATTATAACTGGTACTGGGCTGATCAAGATGTGCAGGTACAACTAAGATGATGTATGATAACTAGGGGTAATAATAATAATGAGTAAAGGTAATATATAGTATGCAGATATATATGGATGTAGATATATCTGTGTCTGGGTGCAAATAATGGACATGTAGGTAGTAGAGGTAATATGTAGTATGCAGGTGTATATAGATATAGATATATCTATGTCTGGGTGCAAATATGTAGAAGTATAAGTAGGTTGTAGATGTCGAATTATATAAGTGCAGAAGTTCGTTAGGAAATGATACTGAATTATGTGCGTAACTGATTAGGTGCATATAAAGCCAGTACACTGAATTTTGTTATAAAAAACGTGTGCGCCGAGGAAATTTTTGATAATTTTATCCGATATTATATAAAAAGAGATATAATTATTGGTACGTTTTTTTAATTAAGTATACAATCATTTTTGCACCTATACTTCTTTTACAACTTTTTTCTCATAAACTATACCAACTTTTCTTTCCCGATCATATTTATTTTTAAAACTTAATATATACTTAAATATATATATAATTATTCCCGTCGTTTTAATTAATTTATTATAAGTTCCTGCAAATTATCAAACTTACATAATACCTAAAATTTTCGTAAAAATATAAATTTAGGTAAACTTATTAACTTTATAAAAAAATCGTTTATTAAAAAGTAATCCGGAGCAAATAATAAATTATTAAGTTTTGATAATATTAAACCCGTCGATCGTAAAATTAAATAAAACATACGTAAATTCGAATATATTTTTATTTAACGTTATAAAGTTTTAATTATATCAAATACGATTATATTTTTTAAATTTGCAATTTATCGTACCGATAAAACCTTAATTATTAATCGGAATATTAAGTTTCTATATAACCTTGATAATATTCGTAAACCTTAAAATTTAATATATCGCCGGGTATTTATTTACGAATTAATTTCTTTTTTTTAATACAAATTCCGTAATATAATATTTAATTAAAATATTTTATTACTTAAAATACCGGTTATGAATAATTTACAATTTTTTAAACTTTAACCCTTTTAATATATATTACCGTTAATTAAAGTAATAAAAAGTTTAATACCTAACTTAATTCTAAATACCATTAAATTGATAACCGGTAACCGTCGATTAATATCGGTTATACCTTTATTTCGGAATCTTTATTAACGGTATCGATAATTTTAATAAGTCCGCATATTATTAATCGGTTCCTTAAATTATTTTTAAGTATTAAAATATTACGTTTTTTTAACTTTTAAATTAAATATTAACGGAAGTTAATTTAATTTTAAAATAACCAAAATATGATGCATTATATAACGTTTAAATATACCAAAGTAAATACTTTTTATCCTTTATAATATTTTTAACGAATTTTAACTAATTAATATAAAATATTCGGAATTATATTTATTAACTTAGTTAATAATCCAATTACTGGTTAATATATATAATAACTAATTAAAAGCGAAAACATTTAAGTAATTATAAATATTTAATTTAATATAATCGTTATATTCCAAAAATAAAAGTAAAAAGTTATTATTTTATTTTATATTTATCAAAATATTTCGGGCCGGGGTTACGGGTTTTTTTATATTTTTATTTAATATAAATTTTCGATATATTATTAATGTATTTATTTAAATTTTTGAAATATTTAATATTATCCCGTATAAGTTCTATAAACGACGACATAAAATATTAAAATAACCCGATTAATATGGTATATATTTATTTTTTAAATATTAATTAATTCCGGGGTTCTATAAAAATATTTATAATAATTATATCGAATTTATCGAAAGTTATAATTATATTTTCCGAAATAATTATTTCGAAAGTTTTAAGGTAAATTATAAACAGTACCATAAATTAAAAAAATATTTATAACGATATTTATACAATTATAAAAATATTCGATAAAAGTTCACTTCGAAATAAAGTTAAAAAATATATTTCGGATTTATAATACCGGGTAAATATAATTAAACGTATTAATTATAAATAAGGTATAATAAATATCGTATAAAATAATAATAAGTAAGGTAATAATAAAACCTAATAAAGATTTTATATTTTAATTTTTCGTAATTAATTACGTTAATTTTTTATATTTTTTTTAATCCGTTCGTTTCCGGTATATTATTATCGTTTACGATTACGTAATCTTTAAGTTAATTATTAAGTATTTATACGTTAAAATTTATTTTTATAAGTTTTAAAACTTTAAGTTCTTAATTTTTTAATAATTTAACGGTAATAATATTAAAAATATTTAATATTTATCGTTAAATTAATCGATAAATGGTTTCGTTTAAGGGTTTTTTTTATAAATTAATTAATTTTTAATATCTTTTTTTGTTTTATATAAATTATTTTAATTTATTAACAAATTCCTTTTTTATAATTTTATTTTATTAATTTTTTTTAAAATAATAAATATTTAAATTAATAATATTATTAATTAAATATAAATTAATTTAACGATATTTAGGCTTTATATTTTTAAATATATTTATATATCGGGGTATATTATATAACAATACCAGGTCGTTTATTTCCAAAGGTTTATCTTTTATCTTATTTTCGTTTTTCTAGTTTACTAATTTGGTAACCTTGTAACGTTAATTAACAATAACTTTAATAACCTTAATCACGTCCTTAACTTTTCTTTTTAAAAGCCGAATTTTTTAAATAATTAAATCTTTTTTCGGGATATTAAAATTTTATATTATAATTTTCCATATTAATAAGATTATTTCGATCGGTAAAAACGTTTTTTTATCCGTATAGCAGTTTATGCGGATTTAGGCCGCAACTTTTTATAATAATATTATCGGCGAAAATTATTTTAGACAAAAATTTAACTTATTTCTTACCGGTATTATTCGTTACTTTTATTAAGCTTTTAACGATTAAAACGAATTTTTTTTAACCAGGCCTTATTATTAAATAATATATGCAATTCCGACCTTTCGTTAAATTCCGAATATATTATAAGCTTTAATTATTTCGTTTTTATTTTTAAAATTACTATTTATTTTAATTTTAATCACAATACAATATCGGTAAAAAATATACTTAATTAAAAATTTATTAATCGTTATTAACGTAATAAAACGTAAAGCTTTAATTTTTAAACAATCGAATAATTTATATTTTGCTTTAATTATAACTTTATAACCGTTATTATTAGGTATAAATTAAATATTCATTACTTAAATAATAATTATATTAATAAGTTATAAAAAGCCGGCATTTTTTTCGAACCGTTAATTAATTACGTTTTAATATTTTATATACGCCCGTATTATTTTCGGAATATAGCCAAATAATCCGTGCTAATAATGAAAAATTGTTATATAACGATAAATTAAATTACGTTTTTTATAACTATAATTTTTATAATATTATTTAATTATTATAAATCGTTCTTATTTAATATCGATAACTTTATAATTTTTATATTACTTATTTACCTTACGTTATAAAATACCGTCCTAAAGATAATACTTTAACGTTTTAACTTTAAAAATATTTTTTTTTCTTTTTTAAAGCTTTATATAATCGATTAAAAAAATTCAGTATTATAAAAAATTTAACGTATTCCTATAACTTTTTACCTTAATTCCTAATAAAAAGTTTTTATTTATCCGTTTTAATAAAAATTAAAGCTATACCGGTTAAAATAAGGTTAAACCGAATAACGTTTAACTAAATACTAATAAAATTATTAACTTTTTTCTTTTATTAATCGTTTAATACGATAAAAATTTTAAACGGTTTTCGGAATAAATTATCGGCGGTTAAATTTTTTTTGTCAGGAATATAGTTAATTTCGAAATCGAACATTTTTATTTAAGTAACCTAACGGATAAATATAATTCTAAGTAAAAAACTTAAATAATTATTAATTTAAATTATTAATACTTTAACCTTAATTTTTAATATAAATCGGATTCCGTAAATATAATTTCGGAATTTTTTTTAACTTTTTAAAAATAATTCGATATTTTAACTTATTAATATCGTAATTTAATTTAACGTTTTTCCAGGTATTATTTTTAAAACGTACGAAATATTTAATATTATTAATTATTTAATTAAAAATATTTTTAAAGCCGTTTTTGCTTACGTTCGTTTTTATAATAATTTTGCTTATAATAAAATTATAATCCAAAATAATTAAGGTCGGAATATTAATAATCGCTTTTTTTATATTTTTTATAACATAATTTTAATTAAATTCTTAAACGAAAATTTTTTTTCCGGAATAAACGTATAAAAAGTTCGATTTTAATAACGAAATATATAACAAAAATCCAATAATAAATAATAATATTTAAAAAAACTTTAATTCCCGAAACCTTTTTATATAACGAGATTTTTAAAATCTTTTTTAACTTAATTATATCCGGTTGCCGTTTATTCGTTCCGTAAAAAAATCCGATTATAATAATTATCTTTTAATATTATTAAAACTTTTTTATATTAATCGATATATTAACAAGCTTATAATTAATAAAGGTTTTATTTATATTAACGATATGTGCGTATATAAATTACCGAATGCCGGAAAAGATTTTTTCGTCGTTATATTTTGTTTTTAAGTTTTTAATATTAACGTTATCGATAAAGAATTAGGTAATATCAGGCATTAAATCGTTAAAAATCTTTTTTATTACGCGGCAAAAATAAGTTATAAAATTAATATATTTTTTAAATGTACTAATATATTTAAAAAGTTTTAAAAATATTAAAAAAATAATAAGATCTTTATTAATAAAGGTTAAAATAACTTAATCGTAACCAGAAAAAAATTTTTTAAAGTAATTAATAAATATAAAATAAAATTTATAAAAAACTTATTTCAATTTTTTAATATAAAAATATTTCGCAAAATAATAATATTTAATTTAGTAACAAAATTAATTAATTATAAATTACTATTTTTTTCGATAAAAAACCAAGCGTTTTTATACGCTGTATTAAAAATCCGAAATATATTTTTTAATTTTATTCCGAAGATAATTTTTCTCGAATATTTTTATAATCGGATAAATATTGTTACGAATATTTTTTTAAATTTATAATAACCGTTTATAATTCGCTTTAAAGTTTTCGAACTAATTATTCCGAAAGGTATAATTATAATTTTCGATAAATCCGACGTAATTATTATAAAAAGTTTTATAAATTTCCGAAATTAATTAATATTTAAAAAATAAATATATATTATATTAATTAAATTATTTTAATATTTTATATTATCGTTTATATAATTCATATAGAATAATATTAAATATTTCGAAAATTTAAATAAATAAGTTAATAATATGTTAAGAGTTTTTAATAAGTAAAAACATAAAAAAATCCGTAAATCCGGTTTAAAATATTTTAACGTATATAAGATAAAACGGTAACTTTTTACCTTCGTTTTAAAATATGGCGATTATATTAAAATAAGCATTTATAACTACTTAAAAATTTTTGCCTTTAATTTGCTATCGTATATATTAACCGGTAGCTGGACCGCCGACCAGATTAATAAATATAACTCCGAATATTCTGATTAATTAATAAAAATTCGTTAAAAATGTTATTAAGGATAAAAAATATTTATTTTAATATATTTATATATTACGTAATATATAATATTTTAGTTATTATAGAATTAAGTTAATTTCCGTTAACGTTAATTTAAAAAATAAAAAAGCGTAATATTTTAATATTTAAAAATAACTTCAAAAGGCGATTAATAATATACGGATTTATTAAAATAATCGATACCGTTAATAAAGATCCCGAAATAATATTACGAAGTTAAAATATTTTAAAAAATAAAGGTATAACCGATATTAATTAACGGCTACCGGTTATTTATTTAATAATATTTAGGATTAAGTTAAGCATTAAACTTTTTATTACTTTAATTAACGGTAATATATATTAAAAAAGTTAAGGTTTCAAAAGTTGTAAATTATTTATAACCGATATTTTAAATAATAAAATATTTTAATTAAATGTTATATTACGAAACTTATATTAAAAAAAATTTAATTCGTAAATAGATGCCCGGCAATATATTAGATTTTAAAATTTGCGAATATTATTAAAATTATATGGAGATTTAATACCTTAATTAATAATTAAGGCGTTATCGGTATAACGAATTATAAGTTTAAAAAATATAATTGTATTTAATATAGCTAAAACTTTACGACGTTAAGCAAAAATATATTCGAATTTACGTATGTTTTGCTTAATTTTACGATCGACGGTCTTAATATTACCAGAATTTAATAATTTATTACTTAATCCGGATTGCTTTTTAATAAACGATTTTTTTATAAGGTTAATAAATTTACTTAGGTTTATATTTTTATAAAAACTTTAGGTATTACGTAGGTTTAATAATTTGCGGGAATTTATAATAAATTAATTAAAATAACGGAAATAATTATATATATGTTTAAGTATGTATTAAGTTTTAAAAATGGATATAATCGGGAGAAAAAAATTGATATAATTTATAAATAAAAAGTTGTAAAAAAAGTATAAGTATAAAAATAATTGCATAATTAATTAAAAAAACGTACCGACGATTATATCCTTTTTTATATAATATCGGATAAAATTATTAGGAATTTTTTCGGCGTATACGTTTTTTATAACAAAATTTAGTATATTAATTTTGTATATATCTAATTAATTACGTATATAATTCGGTATTATTTCTTAACGAACTTTGGTATTTATATAATTTAATATTTATAACTTACTTATATTTTTATATATTTGCACCCAGATATAAATATATTTATATTTATATATACCTGCATATTATATATTACTTTTACTTATTATTATTATTACCTTTAATTATTATATATTATTTGAATCGTATTTGTATATTTTAATTAACCTAATATTAATTATAATATTATCGTGTAAAAAGCGTATTATATAAAATAAAAACGAAAAATTTTAAAAATTAAATATATTATATTTTGGAAATTTTAATTAATTTATTAATATACCTATATGGGATATCGATAATATAAACCGTATATTATATAAGATACATAATAAAAACCGTACCCCTTATCTCCTTATAATACCAAACCCGGAGTTATATTTTAATCGGTTTTTATTTTATTTTATATAATAATGGTGGTATCCGTTTATGGCGAAAAGTTATTTTATTTCCTTTATAATCCGATAAATTTTAAAATAACGTAATATCGGCCGGATTATGGTAAACCTTAATAATTATGCAAAATAAAAAGTACCTATAATTATAATATATTATAACAGTTATTTAAATAATTACTATAAATGCTTTACTCGAAATTATAGCCGTTATTTTAAAAGCTAGAAAAATAATTAATAAAAGTTAAGTTATTATTATTCTTAATAAAATGAAAAAAATAATCCGGGTTTATAATCCTAAATATATTTAGTTCGTTACTTAATTTAAGATATTAATCGGTAATAAAAAAAAAGGTTATTAGGTTAGTATGTTATATATCCGATTAAAAAAAATTATTATACTTTTTAATACTTGCCCGTCCGAAAAACGTATTAAGTTATTTTTGTAAAAATATCGAAAAGTTTAAAAGGATTTAGTTTTCGGTAACCCGCTTATACGTATAACGATCGTTAATATACCGTCCTAAAATATGTTTTAAACTTACGGTTTATAAGTTACTTACGTATTTTATTTTATTATTCGTATTTTAAAACGGTAAAATAAGTTTATATTATATAAAAAAGGCGTTATATTAAATAATATAAAAAAACGATTAAAGGGTACCTTAAATTTAAATTAAGGCAAAAGGATATCCCGAAATTAACAGGATTATAACTTAATAAGTTTTTATTTTTATCTAGCGACGATAATAAAAAGTTAAATACTGGTAAAGCTTTAAATTTTAGGAATAATTAACAGTTAAGCATAATTTCCCTTAATTAAAAAAAAAAACGATCTTGAAAAATCGATTTTACGAGTTACCGTAATTCCGATACCTTCCTTACAATTTATTCGTCCCAAATATATATTACTAATATAACCTTTTAAATTTACCTTCGAACCGAAATATAAGCTTTAACCGGCCGGAAGTAATTAGCGAACATAAGTAATAATAAAGGGCCGGTATAATATACCGTATAAATAAATGGGAAATACCTATAAAATAATAGCATAATAATCAAAATTATATTTCCCTTAAGGTTAACCTGGTTGGCCTAAATATAAGGTTTCGATCATTAAACAGGAAAAGGAAAATAAGGCATAAAAAGAGAAAAAAAGATCTAAGTAACGTAAGGATTTAGCTAAACGTAAAGAATAAAGTTCTAAATTGAAAAAGTTGGAAAATAAACCGTATAAACGTTAATTAAATTAATTAATAGGTTTTATATATATTTTATAAATTTGAAAGTTAAGTACGTTAAGTTTTTATTTAATTACTTCTTAAAATAAATTAAGGATAATTTTATTTTATAAAAAAAAGGTTAAAATAAAGTAGGGTACAAGGTTAGATATATAACTTAATTAGTCGGTTAGTTAATATCTTTTATATATTTTTAGCGGTCCTTTTCGCCGGGCTTAACCCCGAAAATATTATTATTTATTACTTATAATTTTGCTTTTATACTGGTCTTAATACCAGAATACAGTTTGCGTTACCTTTATTATCTTTTGAATCCTGGGCTTACTCGTAACACGCTTTTCGATTATGCACTGATCAGGACCGATTCTTCCCGTCCCATTTTAATAAGCGTTAAATAAATAAATCGGAAAATAAATAATCCGCTTACTATATTTAACGTACATTATTTTTACGTTTCCGTCTATATTAATTTTTTATTTTTAACGTATTAATTTTTTGCTTTTAATATATTAATCGTATACGGTTACGTTTAATAACAAAATTTGCTATATATTTTAAATATTATTCGAGTTTGTTATTATAATATGTTACCGCCTTTTATTAATTTTATTAGTTAAGTTATAACTGACGAAAAAGATTATGCGTTAGGATTAAATAAAAAGGGTTTTAAAATAAAAAGTTAATTACGGGAATTAGGTAATATCTTATACGATAAAAACAAAAACGAAAGCGAAAATAAAGGTAAATCTAAATTTAGGAAGTAACCAAACGTCGAAAATGGGGATAAATATAAAAATCATTATGTATTTAACAAAATAAATTATAAAAAAAAGAATAACGAAGAATTAAGAAACGAATTTAATTAAGGGAACGAAAAGGATTTTAACGAATTAGGTAATAATAAATTAAGTAATAGATACGTTAAAAAAGTTAAATTCCCAACCTGATTAGGGGTTAACTTAAAATTTCAAAATAACGTATAAAAAATAAACAAATTATTTTTATAATTTAACGTTTTAATATGTTATATTTATAAGACGGAAAATGCCGAAATGTTTAAAACGTAATTTATACGGCGGCCATAGTTTTAAAAAAAATTACCTTTAACGACAATATAAACGAAATATTTTTTTAAAATATTTTTATTTTTAATCAAACGTTTCGGTATTAATAAGGCTGGATTTATAACGTAATTTTAAAAATAAGTTAATTAATAATAATTTATAAATTTTATTATAAAACCTAAATATATCCGAAATTGAATAAAAATAATAATATTATTATTATATTAAAAAATTATATAAATAAAAAATTATACGAAAAAAAAAGGTTAATTCGAAATAAAAAAACGTAAACCGTTATAAATTTTATTATAAGTAAATTATTTTAATACGTATTAATTATAATTTAATAATATTCGCTTTATATTATTAAAATTTTATTTAAAAATAATTATTTTATAATTAAAATATAAATTAATTTATATTAAATTTTTTATTTTATCGAAAATCCGTATTTTATTAATTAAATTTGGTATATATACTTTATTTATAATCTTTTAAAATCCCGGAAATTTAAAGATAAATATAAAAAATATACGGAAAAAGTTATACGGTTAAAATTATAAAATTTTTTTCCGAATTTTACGTTTTAATAATTATAAACGTTTAAATTTTTTTTAACTTAATATAAACTTTTTAAGGCGTATATATTTATTTTATCGATAAAAACTAAATATTTAAATATATTTTAATTAATATTTAATTATACGAAAATAAAAAATAAAAGTTAAATATTTAAACGTTATACGGGGCGTTAAAAAATTACGGGTTTTATATAAAAATCCAAATTATTATAACGGATAACGGAACGAACTTTAATATAAAAAAATTTAAAAAATATATAAAAAAGATAAATAAAACTAAAAATAAATAAACGGGGCGAAATATTTTTATTATTTTTTATATTTTTTATAAAATATTTATAAACGTTTTTTTAAACGGTTAAAAATTATTAATAATATTAAATTAAAAATTTAAACGGATTTAAAAATAAAAAAAAACGAAAAAAAAAATTATTAAAATTAAATAAATTAAATATAATACGGTTAATCGTATCGTAATAAAAATACGTTAATTTTTATTATTCGGTTAATAATATTATATTAATTTTCGTATTAATTTTTTAACCGATTTAAATTAAATAATTATCGATATATTTTAATTTTAATATAAAACGTTAATAACGGTTTAAACGTATATAAATTATTTTTTAAAAAAAAGTATTTTAAATATTTAAAAATTGTTATAAATTACTTAAAACGTAAAAATTTGTTAAAGTTTCGTTATATATATATTTATCCGGGTTTATCGATTAAAACTTATAATTAAAAATTATATATGTTATAAAAAGATAATTAATTTCGAAAATATTTAAAATATTATCGATTATTTAATTAATATTTATAAACCGTTTTTATTATTAATTACCTTTTTTAACGTTTCGAAAAAAACGAATTATAATTATATTTTTATAAAGTTTAAAATTATAAAAAAATATTTGTATAAATTCGAAATTTTTTTATAAAATTAAATTTTTATTAATACTTTATAATTTTACCTTAAAAATTTATTTTAAACCTAATAAAATTATTCCGAATTTTATTAACGTTATATTAATAAAGTTTTTAAAAATAACAAATATTATTTTATTTTTATTATATTTTTATATTTTTTATCGGATTTAAAAATAAAATTTTATTTCGAAAAATAAAATACGTTTTTAAGTTAATCGTTTATAAATAACTTTTTTTATAATAAAATAATTCGTTATTTTAAAAATGTTTATAAATTTTATTACGAAAAATATAAAAATAATATAATAAATTTTTTTAATAAATAACGTATTAATCGAAATTTATCGAAAATTATAACCGATAATATTAAAAATTTTTAAAAAGTATTTTTTTATATTACTTTTTTTTTTCTTTCCGAAAGTATTTATATTAACCTTTAATAATATACCTTTTCGAACTTATTAATTCCTAATAATTATCGGCCTTAAAACAAATTATTAATTATTATTTAAAAATACGTAAATTATATAAATTTTTGATACGAAAATTAATACGTTAATTAATACGTAAATTTATCCTTTAACTAAAATATTAATATATTATATTTATAAAACGGAAAATGCCGAAATGTTTAAAACGTAATTTATACCGCAGCCATAATTTTAAAAAAAATTACCTTTAATAACGATATAAACGAAATATTTTTTTAAAAAAATTTTATTTTTAATCGAACGTTTCGGTATTAATAAGGCTGGATTTATAACGTAACTTTAAAAATAAGTTAATTAATAATAATTTGTAAATTTTATTATAAAATCTAAATATATCCGAAATCGAATAAAAATAATAATAATATTATTACGTTAAAAAATTATATAAATAATAAATTATACGAAAAAAAAAGGTTAATTCGAAATAAAAAAAAGTAAACCGTTATAAATTTTATTATAAATAAATTATTTTAATACGTATTAATTATCGTATTAATTACCGTATTAATTATAATTTAATAATATTCGTTTTATATTATTAAAATTTTATTTAAAAATAACCATTTTATAATTAAAATATAAATTAATTTAGATTTATTTTTTTATTTTATCGAAAATCCGTATTTTATTAATTAAGTTCGATATATATATTTTATTTATAATCTTTTAAAATTTTATAAATTTAAAAATAAATATAAAAAGTAAAAGGAAAAAATTATATAATTAAAATTATAAAACTTTTTTTCCGAATTTTACGTTTCGGTAATTATAAACGTTTAAATTTTTTTTAACTTAATATAAACTTTTTAAGACGTATATATTTATTTTATTAATAAAAATTAAAAATTTAAATACGTTTTATTTAATATTTATTTATACGAAAATAAAAAATAAAAGTTAAATATTTAAACGTTATACGGGACGTTAAAAAAATACGGGTTTTATATAAAAATCCAAATTATTATAACGGATAATAAAATAAACTTTAATATAAAGAAATTTAAAAAATATATAAAGAAAATAAGCAAAAATAAAAATAAATAAACGGAACGAAATATTTTTATTATTTTTTATATTTTTTATAAAATATTTATAAACGTTTTTTTAAACGGTTAAAAGTTATTAATAATATTAAATTAAAAATTTAAACGGGTTTAAAAATAAAAAAAAATAATAAAAAAAATAATTAAAATTAAATAAATTAAATTTAATACGGTTAATATATCGTAATAAAAATAGGTTAACTTTTATTATTCCGTTAATAATATTATATTAATTTTCGTATTAATTTTTTAACCGATTTAAATTAAATAATTATCGATATATTTTAATTTTAATATAAAACGTTAATAACGGTTTAAACGTATATAAATTATTTAAAACGTAAGGATTTGTTAAAGCTTCGTTATATATATATTTATCCGGGTTTATCGATTAAAACTTATAATTAAAAAATTATATATGTTATAAAAAGATAATTAATTTCGAAATTATTTAAAATATTATCGATTATTTAATTAATATTTATAAACCGTTTTTATTATTAATTACTTTTTTTAACGTTTCGAAAAAAAACGAATTATAATTATATTTTTATAAAATTTAAAATTATAAAAAAATATTTTTGTAAATACGAAATTTTTTTATAAAATTAAATTTTTATTAATACTTTATAACTTTACCTTAAAAATTTATTTTAAATCGTTTAAAATTATTCCGAATTTTATTACCGTTATATTAATAAAGTTTTTAAAAATAATAAATATTATTTTATTTTTGTTATATTTTTATATTTTTTATCGGATTTAAAAATAAAACTTTATTTCGAAAAATAAAATATGTTTTTAAATTAATCGTTTATAAATAACTTTTTTATAATAAAATAATTCGTTATTTTAAAAATGTTTATAAATCTTATTACGAAAAATATAAAAATAATATAATAAATTTTTTTAATAAATAACGTATTAATCGAAATTTATCGAAAATTATAACCGATAATATTAAAACTTTTTAAAAAGAATTTTTTTATATTACTTTTTTCTTTTCTTTTCGAAAGTATTTATATTAACTTTTAATAATATATCTTTTCGAATTTATTAATTCCTAATAATTATCGGCTTTAAAAGCAAATCGTTAATTATTATTTGGAAATATGTAAGTTATATAAATTTTCGATACGGAAATTAATACGTTAATTAATACGTAAATTTATCCCTTAACTAAAATATGTTTGCATTTTAACATAAAATGAAAACGTTTTTTTTTAAGTTAACCATATTTGTTCGTAATTATTTTTATATTTAAATTATTACCGTATTAATAAAACAAACGTAAAATTAGGTTAGGTTAATTTATTCGTATAAC
This sequence comes from Monosporascus sp. CRB-9-2, assembly GCA_004155915.1. NCBI lineage: Eukaryota > Fungi > Ascomycota > Sordariomycetes > Xylariales > Monosporascus > Monosporascus sp. CRB-9-2. Next base: position 9,270 of record QJOA01000647.1, on the reverse strand, counting down.
CGTTCCGAATTAACGTATTTTATATTTCGAATTAACTTTTTTATAATATTTTATTTACGAAATAAATTAAAAAAATTTATTGCTTAATATTTAGTACGATTAAACCGAAAATAATAAATTTACTTAAATTACGGAACGTCGATTAAAAAAAATCGAAAAAGTTTTTTATACGAAATTTTCGAAAAAATAAGGTTTAAATGTTCTTTATCTTGCTTTCGTTATCGGTAATATTAACAATTTTTAACCCGTTTTTTAAATTGCTATACCTTAAATTAATAGTAAAATAATTCCGATTATAGTTAGTTTTTTATTAAGGTAGCAAATTTATAATAAGATTACCGTATAGCAAGAACCTAATTTATCGTTATTTTTAATTAATTTAAGCGTTAAAAAGTAAATAAGAATTAAACATATTATAATTAAATCGGCGAAAATACGGGAAAAAAAAGCTTATAATAATTTTAAAAGGTTAATATAACCCGTTCGAAAATATATATTAATAAAAAATAGACGTAATGTTAATTAATTTGTACATATTTAATAATAAAACCGGTAAATTTAATTTAAATATTTTTTAATATAATCAATTTTTAATATTTATGTACGTAAATTTATATAAAAAGAATTAACAAAAATTTTTAAAAAAAATAAAAAAATAAAAAAATATTTATATTTTATTATAATTAATTAAGTTATTTAATTCGAAATCTTTTAAAAAAGTAGGTTTATTAAGTTATTAAAATTTTTAAGAAAAGTGGGTTTATTAAGTTATTATTATAGCTTTATTTAATTTGTTAAATATATATATAATATATTATAAAGTTTTATATAGTTATATTTTTTCGTAATTATGCGATTTTAATTAACTTTAATTAATTAATTTCGGATTTTATATTATTTTCTGAATATATTAAATGGTTATATAATTATAGCGCGTACGAAAATTTGTAAATTAATATTTATATTAATCCGTATATTAATTTATATATTAATTTTAATTTAAAAATATTGCGTAAACCTTTAATTATTAAAGGCGTTAAAAGTAAATATCCGGCTAAGGTTAAAAATAAGGCTAAAGGTAAGGTTAAAAGTAAAATTAAAAAGATCTTTACGAAAATAACCGGCCGAATTAAAAAGCTTAAATAATTTAAGCTTAATAATAAATATTTAATATTTTATTAATTAATTTTTATTAATTTTATTTTAATTGTTATATTTTAAAAAATTAAGCGTTATTAAAAAATTACCAAAATATTTATCGTAAAGGCCTTATTTTAACGCTTTATATAAAAAATTACTTACGGTTTGAATTATACGGATTTTAAATTTTAACGATTAATATTTAACGCTTTTTAAAAAATAATCGAAATTATTTTCGTAACGTTTTTTACCGGTACGTTTTTTTTTTCGATACGTATATTAATTTATGTTATATTTATAATAAACGGGTTATTTTAATAATAAAAAATATAAAATTAATTTATAATATAACCGGAATTATAAAATTAATAAATACGTTTAATTTTGTCGGAAATAATAATAAGATTCGTAAATTATATAAATTAAATCCGTTTTTAAAAACTGTAATTAAATTTAAAATAAAATATAAAAAATAATATTAAAAAAGGTTTAAAATTAGCAGGATAAATAATAACGCAAAAAACGAATTAATAAATTAATTTGCCATATTTAATAATAAAAAGTTATTATTAACGAAAAAAAAATTATTAATTAAAAATTAAATATTTTATTTAAATTTACCGATTTTAGTAATAATATTAATTTAAAATTATTTAAATATCCGGACCTTAATTTTTAATTTATCGTTAATTTTATATTCCGTTTGAATATTATTAATTAATTAATTTAGGATAAAAATAAGTTATTTACTTAAGGTTAACAAGAAAATTAATAATTTTTTTAATATAAAAAAAACGAATAATTTAAAAAATTTAATTCGAAATAAAAAATTATTTAAAATAAATAATTAATTTAAAAAATAAATTAAAACCTTTATAATTAAAATAAATACGTAAATTAATACGTAAATTAATACGTAAATTAATACGTTAATTAATATGGTATTATATAAGCAGTTAATTTTTATAAATATAATAATTAAACGTTTTAATTTAAAAATTAATATTTATAAAGTATTTTATTAAATATAAATTTAAATTAATAAGTTTTTCAATTTTTATAAGGTTTAATTTAAATTATATTTATATAATAAACGTTTAAATTTTAAATAGGTACCCGTAAGTAGTTATTTATTCGGCGTTTTAGGTGCCTATAGATAGGTAATCCGTAAGTAATTTCATTTTACCCACCGACCCCTGCTAACCACCCATGAAAATTTTTACCCACCCACGGGTACCCGCGGGTGGAAATTTTAGCGTGGGTGGGTGGGTAGTGCAAACCCTACCCAGAGGCAGGTGGCGGCCCTTAGGATCTGATTCATTATAATCGCCCCTGCATTTTAACAGCTCGGACTCCATGAAGGTAAATATATCAAGCTCGATGATATCTTCATCCACTTGGTGTAGAACCAGGTCCTGATTAATGCCGCTGATTTTGTCAAACACGTGGCGGATCCGGAATTCCCGCCTACTCGTGACGAAAAACTTCAGGCGAACCGATGACGACTGCTTCGCTTGTAATATAATGGCTTTGGCATGCCATTTCGGAACGCATTCATCAAGTGCGTCGACCACGATCACCACCGTCCTCGGGCAATTCTGAGGGTCACCATTAAGCTCCTTCAGGGACTGTAGAATTAGCTTCTGGAACTGTACATTCAAGAATATTTTGCGGATATTGGAGTCGGCCTCGATCGCGTTTCGCACATGCTGGGCCAGGGGTAGTAGCCTGCTGACGAGCTGGGGAGCGATCGTAGTGTAAAACCGCGTTGCATTGCCGCGATCGACCTCGTCCCTCTTGAAAAAGAAGCCGACACCGGACGTTCTTTCCTCGGCTAGTTTGCGTATTATGGTGTCACAGATAGTAGACTTGCCGCTCCCCGCGATTCCCTGCAGCCAGATTATGCCATGGTCATCATGATTGTGGGCCCAATTATATATCTTGTCCAAGAGGGCGACCCGAGTGTGAGGATGGCATTCGTTGAACTGGTTGTCAAGATGGTCATATGCGGCGCGTTCGGCGGTGCGCAGCCTAGCGAGGAAGATCTCTCGGTTGATGTTGAGGGTTAATGTACTACAGATAGTATCAGCGTTGCTCCCCCTAAGACATTTTGGAACCTACGTCTGGTCCAGAATTCCTTGATGCGACTCTACTGCGAAGTCGCGGAGTCCTTTGAGCGCACCGTGATTCAGATAATTGCAATGTTTTTCACAATTATCTGCAGCCTGAGCAAGTTGGCCTCCGCTCTCAACAAGACTTTTAGCGCACTTGTCCACATCGCTAAGCTTGAAAGGAGCGTCGACCGCTCTGCTCCAACTTCGCTGGCGTTGGATTGCAAAGCCAAGAAACAACAGCGATCTGGAGCAAGATTGAACGATGGACGTCTCTAGGGCGTCCATGACGTCCTCCGGCAGCCGGAGGGTGGGAGCAGGGCTCATATACAATTGCTGGTACGTATCGCATTGCAGGACCAGCGAGGTGACCTTGCCAATACCGCCGAGGAGTTGACTCCTCAACTCGCTGCTGGAGGTCAAGGCCTACAGGGATTAGCTTGACTCTTCAGGGAAGGTGTGCTCGACTCGAATAGCGCCCACGCTGTAGGGTCTGAAAGCTGCTTACCACGAGAACAAGCCGGACAGCAGCCCACGGAAGAGCAGCATGGAACCGATCAAAGCGGCCAGCGACATCGCCGACCAAAACAAAACAGACCTGTTCAGTATTAAGATGATCCTTTCGACAAAGCCCCGTGTTGCCGTCGCGTGGCTGACTCTTGATTTCATACTCCAGTTCCTCCTTGATGTCCATGGCCAACCCCTTCACGGTGTCGGCACTGCCCTCGGCCGTTACATTGCCGCCGGCTGGATTTGTGGTAAATTCCTCGAGAATGGCCACGACATCCGGGTCTTCTTCAGACTGTTGTAGATGCCTTAAGGCCTTGTCCCACAAGTAACGATTACTGGACTTCGCATACTGCGTATGCGGCACCTGCACCGACTTTTCCGTCTCTTCTAGGAGGGCGTTCTTATCGAAAGAGGGCAACGCGGCGGCCTTGGCCTGCTTCTGCATGGGGACGGCCCTGGTAGGAAGCGGCTCTGCCGGCGAAAAAGCTTGCGATCCGCGCTTTGAGGCTATAGCCTTGTTCAATCTCATATAAAGGTCCTGGAACTGTTCAGCCAAAGTCTCCGCTGGTGGTCTCTTATCGTCCTTGACTTCGAGACAGGACGAGACGCAGTTGAGAAACAAGATTAAGACCTCGTGTAGGGGCGACTCGAAGCTGGATGCTTTGACCTGTAGCTCCTCGAGATGCTGCGTCACCGAGGGGTTGATATTAAATCTTCCGTCGTCTATGATGAAGAATGCATCGTCTTTTACGTGTATCCGTCTATGCATTGTTAGTTGATGTGGCTGTTAAAAAAGGCGATATTTTACAACAGTAAAAGATTATATGGATGGAAGATTTCGTCTTGATCCTTACCTCTCTCGCCGAAACGCTTCCACGCCGTTCCATCCATCCAGAAGCCAGGTCACAAACTCCAGATACACGCACCCAAGTGACCATATGTCGTATGCCCGAGTTAATCGTCGGTTCGATGGAGATAGATCACATTCGGGGGCTCTGTAAGTTGGGGTGCAAGATATTCTTCCGGCCTCCTTGGCTCGGCTGTTCTTGGCAGAGGTACGGAAATGAGAGAGTCCAAAGTCGGAAATTACCAGGGTGCCATGCGTGAATGCCTTATCGTAGTCCCCGAACCAGAGGATGTTTTCAGGCTTGATGTCGCCATGTCGTCCATATGGTCTTTCAAACTTTCGACCCGATGTCTGAGGAGTTTTGTCTGGGGCTTTATTCAGGACGCCGTGGAGCGTCCTCAGACCATCAGCAATCCCAGCGCATTGTTGTGTTACCCAAAGCACCAGTTCCTCGTAGCTCTGTCGCGAGGATGATGTCTGAAGGTGCTCCTCGGGCCTGTCCCGTCCCTTCCAAAATTCTCTGAGATTGCCAGAAGCCCAGGGAAAAATAAGATAATATTTGTTGCTGTGATGCTGTTTGTGTTCAAAGGTCGCCAGTAACTTGATGATATGAGGGTTCTTAGGTTGTGAGCAAAGCCTTGTAAGAACATCCACCTCACGTTGGAAAGCTTTCTTGTCATCATGGAGGAGCTTCTTGCATGCAAATGACTTCCTTGCATCACTCCCAGTGTGGCTCCAGAAGAGAAATTCGGCATCAAACTTCACCTTGTATACTTCACTGAAGCCTCCTTTCGCAGTTAGGATCTGCTGAGAGACGGGCAAAGCATCATTGCGGCCAAGGATGAAGTGAGGCACGCCGTTTGGGGAAGGTAGCGGCTTCGTTGTGGTAGCGAGGGGCTTGTCTAGCACCGTGAGGTCTGCTTCTTCACACCGGGATGCTGTTGTCTGAGCTCTAGTGTAATCATCTTTCAGTGAAGTGCGCGCCGAAAAGCGCGCGAGCACCTCGATAGAGGAGTAGAAACCCTCCTCCATTTTCTCAAGTGCGGCCCCCAAGAACGCTGCTGTAAATGGGAATTTGTGAACAGCATGTCCACATGTCTCGATGGTACAGCTGACCATAGAACCCCGGTACGTAGCGGGGTCAATACCACTAGCGAGCAGGACGCAGTCCCGAACTTTGGAGATGGAATCGCGGACAACGTTGTAGTGGTGAGACACTTGGCGAATGGGAAGTTCGTCATGGTCACTTCCGACCTTCTCCACAACTACCAGAATCACGGAATTGCCCAGACTTGCATTACTTCTGGATGTTCGCTCAGAGACTTCTTTGGACTGTGCAATCGATGGTATTGTAGCTGCTAATGTTGAGTCGGTCGCGTACGTGTCAGATGAGCCAGCGGTGACTTGGGTTGTATCGCTGACTGACTCTCCCGATACTAGTTGAGGGGGGTATGCGGATACCCTCTGGTGCTCGCGGCATTCCGAAACTATAGTCTTCCATGCTTCAGGGCCGATATTCTTTTCCGGCTCTGCAGACGAAGGGGTCTTGTCGTAGGTCCCTCCAGAATCGTCTGAAGTACCAGGGTTGGAGCCTCCGGATTGACTCGCAATGGCGCCATTGGAGGGCGTCGAGGACGCCGACTCCGAAGCATTCTGACAGATGTCCTCCCCATTCAGAGTGATCTCTCGCCTCCAAAGAGACTCGCACGCGCGGCGATAGACCTTGGTTTGGAGAAGACCAGGGTCGAAAGAAAAGCTTTTGATGTCCGTAAGGGAAGGGCGCCCGGCCGAAGGTGTGCCTGAAGAATTGCCGATTCTCGCTAACATCGATGATGCTTTTTCGAACAGCTTTTTGCTGGAGTCTTGTTCCAGGACCGATGTCCTCTCGTCGTTTGATCGCCTGGCTAAGATTAGCATGCACAACACCGGCCTGACAGGGCGGTACACACAATTGGGCGACTTGAAGGAGGAGCGACAGAGCCTGAATCTGGACACCGAGGTTATTCTCCCATTGCACAACCTTATCAGCATGCCGAAGATGCAGTATCTTGCCCTTGCTTGGTGACTTGCTTGCCTCGGTCTTCACGGATTGGGCATGATCTTGGATCTGCCCAACGACCTTATCGATTTTGGTCATGGACTCCCTCAAGCGTGACTCAAATGACGTCGGAAATGTATTGGGTGATTTGTGGAGGAATGAACATATCTCGCGGATGGCAAAGTCAATGGATCGGGTCTGTTGAGCGATGTTGTCTACATGGTCCAAGGCTCCACTGAATTGTTGCTGAAGATGCTGCAAGCCGAAGCCCAGCCTCGTCACAATATCTGCGACTCCGATGGAGCTGGCCACAAGGGAGGTCACAGAAATGGGATCCATGATAGAGGACGCTTCCAATCGAACCCAAAGCCTCTTGTCCCAGATCTTTGGCAGATCTAAGAACAATGGGCAATGAAGGTGGATGAGATAAACACCAAAGGCACAGGAAAATGGGATGATGTAACGTCTTTATCAGGGGCTGTCAGGACCGCCCTGGCGTAATCGCGCCACCGAAATACGCCCGGCTATAGGCGTTCTGGTGCAAGGGAGGTGGACAACTGCCTCCAATTGGTTAAAGAAAGGGACAACTGTCAAATAGCCAAATTGACCTTTGGAGCTAATATCTGTCAGATATAGGGGACATCAGTTAAGGGTTACGCAAAGTCTCACAGAAAGTGCTGGAATTGTGAGAAATGAGTTTTAGATAAAAAAGATTATCGGTAAGGGTTAAACTGAGAAAGAATGGGATTGGAACTGCTTGGGTACACTCTGTTACCACTTGGCATCTCATTATATCTAGAAACGTAGTGAAGGAGGGCTTACCATGTTATTGTATTAGCAGCACTTAAGGGCGGAGACGTTTAATTTTCGATAAACTTTTATTTTATAAGAGACTACCGTAGTCGACTTTGAATCTCCGACTACTGTCGTCGCATCAGTTTCCCCGACTCCGTAGTCCTGGATTCCAGATGTCTGCTCGGAAAGCGTTACCACCCCTGTATCACAGCGACTACTCTGGGGAACATCACATTTTACCCGTCCAGGAAGGGGTTCTCAATAAAATCAGGCCGATTTGCGCTCGCTATAAAGTGTTTGGGTGTTGCATTGGACGTCGGTTTGTAGATCACGGCCAAGGCTGAGACGAGGTCGCTTATCTGCCGGCGGTCTCGAATTGTCCTGGCAGACAAGTTCAACCTGTTCACTATCACTACAAGAAATATCCTGCTCCCACGCCAGTGGTAGGCCCCCCGACGGACGCGCAGATAGCGGAAAGGTTTCCGGGCCTGGCACTTTTGTGGCGCTGTCGAAGAATGGCTGGGTAGAGGCTGCTGCCATGCCGACCCACTGTCTGTAGGAAGATAGTCATATTCACTAAACACCGGACGGAGTATTGTGTATTATGTCCCGAATAAAGAAGCTGATCACCAGAGACGGCAGAGGTAATGAAAAGATCAAGCGGGGTTTTCTTAATATGTTTCGTCCGTCCCCCGGGCCTCATACCATTTGTTACCTTTACCAGATCACCATATTTATAACGTGAAGGCTAAGCTGTTGCTCGCGTCATCACATAAACTAGGGTAGAGAAGATGGTGTGCATCGAGACAGATGCTGATGACAATAGGGCATTATGGAAGTTAATCCGAGTACCGTCCAGGAGCGAGATCAAGTTAGAGAGGTATCGGCTCTGTGTCTGGTGCGGTAACATAAGGACGTCATATCTTTAATTCCCGCAAAAAGATTTGCAACCAAAGCAGCGTCAAGCATTGTATTCTCCTTTGATCTCCTTTGAAGAACATCCCCTGAGACGTTTCTCCAAATTGTATGAATCTCAGTAATACTCGATCTCCCTCCACTTTCCATCGCTTCCCCTCTCCCGGTCCGGGAGAGGCAGTTCCTCATCGTTGTCATCGTCGTTCTCGTCCATCTCGCGCTCGAGCTGGCGCTTTCGACCCAGCCATCGGTTCGCCTCTTTCAACCAGGACTTCGCGGCCGTTTTATCGTCGCTCAGCGTGAGCTCTTGGCAGAAGTCACAAATCCTGCCATTCATCTAATGTCAGGAATTGGCCTGAACTATGGATGGGGTCAGCGGTAAGAGCTTACGCCTCACATTCTCTCAGACGCTGACGGAGGATCGCATCGCGCCTGCGCTTGTCATTGCCGGCCTTCTCCAGCGCGCGCTCGAATTTGACCTGGCCCTTCTGGTAGATGCTTTTGAGCTTGTCGTAGGCCTTCTGTTCCGCTGAATCCATTGCAATGGGGATAATCCCGAGGTAATGTAAAGGAAGACGGACAAGGTGTTGCTGGTCTAGATGCCACGGCCCGGTCTAGTTATTATTGATAGATCCACGGGCGATCGCGGGCCCTGTTAATTATGGTGGAGAGACTGAGCACCCCGCTCTGTAGTCTAGTCTCTGGGGTGCAGCCTAGCTAGATTTCGAAGAGCGGGGCCGGCAAGCCGACCCCAACGTATGCCAGCCGTAGTGGGTGTGCCAAGGGGGTGTGGGGGCCAGCGCCCATGTATTAGTGGGCCTGGGTTTTTCCCTCTTGCAGTGTTTGGCTGTGATTCTGGTAGGTTGTGATTGGCCGGTGTGGGCCGGGGGGGGGGGGGGGGGGGGTTTAACCCC
>QJOA01000646.1:0-36935 GCA_004155915.1 Monosporascus sp. CRB-9-2 | reverse complement strand
CCCCCCACCTGGCGATATAACGTCCGTAACAAGCCTTAATATAATGCGTGCACTCGTCGAGAAGCTGTAGATATAGGTAGCAAAGAAGCATTCGATTAATTTGAGTTGATTTGAGGTATTGTGGTTGAGCAGGTTAAGTGTGCAGTTGACGGGTGTCGAAAAAGTGTTGCGCCTATTGGTGTGTTGCGTTTACTAGTATAGCACGTTACGTTCAGCGAAAAAAATTCCGTTTAATTTGAATTAATGCGACGTGTTGTTGTTGAGTTATTTGAATTTGTTGTTGCAGAGTGCCAAAAAGTATTGCGCTTATTGGTGTGTTGCGCTTAGTGGTGTGGGACGTTATATAGAAGTCGAAGAAATAAAAGTATATAAGTAAGCTGATATTTTCGGGTAATCGTTAAAGAAATGCCGCAATTATTGTTTCCGGATAAGGAATAGGTTTTAATAAGGGAACACTTTTTTTTCGTATAAAAGGAGTTTAACGGAATTCTTTTTTTAAATTAAAGTTGGTTTTTTATAAGTAGCTTTAAATATTTTTTAACTTTAAATTAATAATAAAATTTTTATGTATTATTTTATGTATAAGTTTAATAAATCCGTTAGTTAAGTTTTATAGGTTTTTAATATATTCGATTTCTATTCGGGCTTTTTGGACTTTTTGGCGAATATAATAATAATTAACGCATATATAAGGTTTTTTTTTTAAATAACATAACGTCTTACATAAGCTCGCGAGCTAAACAAGCTTGCAAGCCGTTTTTTAGCACCTCACAACAACAAATTTAAATAACTTAATAATAATATATTACATTAATTCAAATTAATCAAATATTTTTTCGCTAGACGTATTTATAATTTTTATATAAATACGCGTATTATATCCAGGTTTTTCGGAGATGCCATACTTCCGTTCCTTAATCTTAACCCTTTTGCGATAACCTTTTCCAGCTGTTGTTGGCTGCAATTTTTTATTACCCCTTTTTTTTTAGGCCAGAAAAGCTTGTTTTTTTTATATAGTAAATGTTTCTTTTTTTTTAAAAAAAACGTTTATTTTTGGTTTTACCACGTTTATTTAAGATATAATTCGTTTCGCGTGATTAAGTAACTTTTTTCGGAAAAAAAATTTTTTGGAACAGAAATAATAAGTTATTTTTGGTTAAGAAATTAACCGATTTAATTTTTTTGGTTTTAACGAATCACTTTATTAATTTTTAATTTTCTTTTGCAAATAACGTTTTGATTTCGTTATTTTTTTAATATTTTTAAAAATTTTCGCGGGCGGGGAACGAATAAAATTAACAAAGGCTAACGGGAAAACGGTCGGCGTAAGTATAATTGGAAAAACCTTTAATTCGGAAAGAACGTTATTAGGATCGAATAAAATAAATTTAATTTTTGCGAATTCAAATTTAATGTTATCAGACGTTATAATAATTTAAAACGTGTCGTAAAAGCCGGCAAGGAAATCTTTTTTAGCAATATGGGTATAATAACGTCGTATTAGGTTTTTGATATACCGTAAATAAACGCGTTTTAAAATAAAAAAACAAGATATATTAAAAGGTTAAAACCGATGCAAAAAATGCGCGGGTATGTAAAGCGTAATAATGTTATTATTGGCGTAATATTTTTCGAATTTTATCGAATGATGGTTTTCGTAGCCGTCGAGGATAAGGAGACGTTTCGAACTTTTTGTATACGTTTAAGTATATTTATTAAAATGCTGGATTTATTCGAACGTTAATTTATTTATTATCCAGTTATTATTATTTAATATAATCTTTTAATCGGTTGTTAATAATAAATTGTTGCGGTATTAAGATTTAAATAATTTTTTTCTGCCATAATAATAAATAACGGTATAATTTAATTTTGGGAATTTTCATAATTCGGATAATTATAATACAAACCCCCATTTTTTTATTACGCTTATTTAAGTTTTTTACGTTTTTTTGTATTAATAATTAATATACCCGTTATTATAAAAAGTTTTATTAAAAACCTAGTCTCGTCGAAGCCGCAAACACCCCCCCCCACGATACCGCATCCTGCGATTATAGCCCGAATAAATTCGAACTATTTACGAAACGTTTCTGGATTTTTGTATAGGACCCGTTAATAATCGATTTTCCGATTTCAAAGTATTTAAAACTTTTTTTGCCGTTTAATAAAGTTCGACGCCTAGTTAATTTTAACGCGTTTTGTAATGCGTTAGGCCAGCAATATATTAGCTATATTTTTAACGTACTAAAGTCGGATAGGAAACGGTCGTATATTTAAGTTAAGGACCTTTTCGATAATGGATTTCTTTTCGGTCGGCGTTAATTTTCGTAATTAGGAAATAATATCGGTTCGGGCGTATCGACCGTGATATCGGGCTTTTAAAGTAAATTCGGGGATATAATATATAAAATATAGGTTTTTAAAGCTTAACTTTTGGTTTAATTTTTTTGCCTGGATGGCTAAGTTTATCTTAAATTCTTTTATAAAACGTTTTATATTATTGATGTTAAGAAATTAATAATTGAAATTTAGGTAATTAAGATATTAACAAAAACGGTTTGCGAGCTTGTTTGGCTTGCGAGCTTGTATAAAACGTTAACGTTTTTTTTAAAAAATAAATTTTTTTAAATAATAAAAATGGGACTTTTAAATATAAGTTTAAATATTTCGACGAATATTCGTACGTTAATTATTACGGTAATTACCGTATTTAATTCTACGTATTTAGCTTTGGAAATATATTTTATAATAATTTGTCATCGTTTTAACGTTTAGGTTACCGGGATATTTATCATAAATAAAACCTAATTAATAATGAATTTAATTATATTAAAATTATTCGTAAAATTTACGTTAACCGTAATAAATAAATTTAATTTATTATAACGTACCACATAAACGAACGGAATGCATAAGCGAACGGAATGCATAAACGAACGGAATGCATAAACTAACGGAATAAACAACCGAACGGAATGCATAAGCGAACGAAATAATTTTTAATACGTTACGATAATTAATCCAATAACTTAATTATAATAAATCTAATTATTTTAATCGCCGGTATTCTTTTTCGCTAGCTATATTTACAGCTTTTAAATTAGTATACGTATAATATTAAGGCTTATTACGGACGCCATATTATTATTTCTTTTTTCTAATCTGTATACAAAATTTATTATTAATAATTATTAATAGTTCGTTTTTATTACCATCTTTTTCAACGGCTAAAAAAACTTATTTATTGTATATAATGAATGTTTTTTTTAATTAGAATTCTCTATTTTAAAAATTTTATATACGTAAAATCGAATTATTACTCCGATAAGTTTTATAACGCGTCCCTATAACAAGTCGTACAACCTTATCCCGTAACCTTATAACACACCTTTCAACCTTTTAATACGACGTATTTTGCGAATATCTTCCACGTATTAAAGCCGTATAAAAAACGCTTACGTATATAAATTTAAAATTCGATCGGTAATCGTATTTTTGTCGGTCGGTTTTAACACTTTCGAAATAAGGGTAATATTAGCTTAAACGCGTTCGGAATTAGTCGGTCGTATATAACTTAATAGGAACAAATAGCAATATAACGTCCGTAACAAGCCTTAATATAATACGTATACTGCTTTAAAAGCTATAAATATAGCCAGCAAAAAAGAATACCGTCGATTAAATTAATTGGATTTATTATAATTAAGTTATTTGGATTAATTATTACGACGTAACAAAATTTATTCCGTTCGTTTATGCATTCCGTTTGCTTATGTATTCCGTTTGTTTATATATTTTATTCGCTTATACATTCCGTTCGCTTATATATTCCGTTCGCTTATGTATTCCGTTCGCTTATGCATTCCGTTCGCTTATGTGGTACGTTATACGTAATAAAAATATATTTCGTTTAATTTTTGGTATTAACTAAATGACATCGAATTATCTTTTAAATATTTCGGAAAACGCTTAATATATTTTCGATATATTAATAACTGGTTGCTTATAAAACATACCCAGGTAAACGTAATAAACGCCGTATTAAGTTGCGTTATATAGCTAAAAAGTTTAAATTTATTAATAAAGCTTACGTAATGCAAGATATTCTGCTTATTAGCTGCGCCTTTATAGCAAGATATATAATTTAGGTACTATTTAATAAAGGGGGCCGGTTCCGCCCGTATACTATCCGTTTTCAAGTTTATTAGTTCTTTATCGATATATTATTTTTAATTAAAGCAAACGTTACCCGTCTTGGATAACCGGATGATACCTAGTTTAAGGTACCAATTTATTACTTCGAGGTTGTTGATAAAAACGTTATTTATAATAACGTTTGTTATAACGTACTACACCATTAAACGGTCCAAACCAGTAAGCGGACCGTTTCTTAGCAGTTCGTAACACCATATCCAAATAATATAACTATAACATACTAAATCAATTTAAATTAATCGGATTCTTTTTCGCTAAACGTATTTACAGGTGTTTTACCAATACCTGTATTATATCCGGGCTTGTTATAAACGGTACTTTTCTGTTCCTTGGTTTTAACCTTTTTATAATAACTATTTCAGCCGTTATTAGTTGCATATTTTTATTACGCCTTTCTTTTTCGGCCAAGAAAACTTTTTTATATATAATAAATATTACCTTTCTAAAGAAAAACGTTTATTTTTTCAATTTTCCGACGTTTGTTTAAAATATAATTCGTTCCGTATAATTAATCGTTTTGTTCACAAAAAAAAAATTTCCTATAAAAAATTAACCGATTTAAGAAAATATTTTAACGAATTGCCTTATTAATTTTTAATCTATTTTTGTAAATAATATTTTACTTTATTAGTTCACAAATATTTTTATATGTTTTTACGGGTAAACAATTAATAAAATCGACGGAAGTTAACAAAAAATTAGTTAATATAAATATAATTAAAAAAGTTTCGAACTTAAAAATAACGTAATTAAGATTAAAAAAAAAACCAGCTTTTACGAATTTAAATTTAATATTATCGAACGTTATAATAACTTTAAACGCGTTATAAAAACCGGTAAAAATTTTTTTTAGTAATATAAATATAATAACATTATAAATTTTCGACATATGATAAATAAACGCGATTTAAAAAATTTAAAATATATTAAAAAAAGTAAAACCGATATAAAAAAACGTAAATATATAAAACGTAATGACATTATAATTTGCGTAATATTTTTCGAATTTTATTAATAATAATTTTCATAGCTATTAAAAATACAAAAACGTTTGGAATTTTTTATGTACGTCTAAATATATTTATTAAAACATTAAATTTATTTTAAACTTAATTTATTTATTATTTTATCATTATTATTTATTACAACGTTTTATTTAATTATTAATAATAAATTATTAAAATATTAAAACTTAAGGTAATAATTTTTTTATAATAATAAATAATAATATAATTTTAATACCGATTTTTTAATTTTTTGTTACGTTTATTTTAAATTTTGACGTTTTTCGGTATTAATAATTATTATACCCGTAATTATAAAAAAGTTTATTAAAAATATAATTTTATCAAAATTATAAAATTCTTTTTTTATAATACCGGATTTTACAATAATAATCCGAATAAATTTAAATTATTTATAAAGTATTTTTAAATTTTCGGCTAAAATTTATTAAAAAAAATTTCGATTTAAATGTATTTTAAAAAATTTTAATTGTTTGATAAATTTTAACGTTTAAATAATTTGAACGTATTTTATAACGTATCAAATAAATAATAAATTTGCCATATTTTTAATATATTAAAACCGGATAATAAACGTTTACGTATTTAAGTTAAAAATTCGTTCGATAATCGAATTTTTTTCCGTCGCCGTTAATTTTTTTTAAAAAAAAGATATTATCAGTTCGGACGTATTTATTTTAATATCGGGCCTTTAAGGTTATTAAAATAATTTTATATAATTAAATTTCGGGTTTCGCTTTTTTATTTAAATAAACTTTTTTTTACTTAATATATCATTTTATATAATTAATATATTTACGAAATTAGTTCGCTTATTCGTTTGAACTATTTAATAATATAATACGTTATATCGTAAACGTTTTTTATTAAGGTTAAAAAATAAAAAGTTATAAATATATAAAGTTATTATATTTCGCGTTTTCTTATTAATATATATCGCGTTATTAAATATTAATGCAAGGTCGAATGGGTTCAAGCCTTATTTTCCAGGCTGAACGAAATATATATAAAATTATTACACGATATAATTTGTACGATAAATACTATACCCAGTATTTTCGAACACGATAACTGATTAATGGTTTTACGGTTAGGATAGATTAATACCTCGGTTCCATAAAGCCTCACTTTAAAGCCGACTGCTGAGCCCTTATAAGCACGTAATTTCTCGATTAATATCGGTTTGGGAGGCTTATATATGTGGTTGCCGATAAGCTTCGACCCTGATAAACCTTATGCCCGCTGGCTGGGTTCGGCAGGGTTAATATAACTTTAAAAATATTAAACTTTACGCGGTAAACTTTAAAAATAAACATTAAAGGTAAACCTTAATTAAGTATAAAAATTTAACATTTTTTCGAACCTTTATTAATTTTACGGTTTAATTATTTTTATAAATTTTCGAATTATTTAAAATATTATAGCGCATAATTTTAAATACGTAATATTAATAAACCAAAATTATAAAATTATAACGAAAACCGTTTTATTAACGGTATAAAAATATTATAAAATTATTAAGCGAATTAATATTATTAATATTATTATCGATTTAAATTTTTTTTTTAATATAATTAGTTTCGGGTTTTAGTTTTCGAATATAATTTAATTCGTAAAAATAACGGCAATCGATTTTTGCAAAAATATATACCGGAAAATATAACGATTATAAAAATATTATTAATAAAACTAAAAAATTATAATAAATTTAAAATTTTCGAGATTTAAATTTTAAAACGATATAAATTAAAATTTTATAAATAATAATTTACTTAATTATTTCAAATTATAAAAACCGTTTAAAACCTTAATAAAAATTAACGGAAATAAAAATTAGAAATTCTTTTTTTAATAAAAATTAAAAATTAAAATAGTAATTTATTATTTTATTGAATTTTATTTATACGGTTACGTTTTTAAAAAAAAATTTAAATATTAATAATCGGAAATTATATTTTATAAATTTCATTTAAAATAAATTTTATTATACGGTAATGGCTTATTTTAACCCAGAAAAAGGATTATTAATTTCATAACTTTTTCCGGTATAAAATTAAAACTTTATAATATATTATATTTTTTTAAAAAAATTTTTAATATATAAATAAATATAAATAAAATAATAAATTATTACTTTTAATTTTTAATCTTTATTAAATTTATTGCCTTTATAACTTTTATTTATATAAATTTATATTAAAATTTTAAACGGTTTTTGTAATCCGAAATAATTAAATACATTATTATTTATATATTTTTCATTTATATTATTTTAAAAATTAAATTTCGAAAATTTAAAAAACCAAAAAATTTTATTTTATTAATAATATTTTTATAATCGTTATATTTTCCGGCATATATTTTTATAAAAATTGATTACTATTATTTTTATAAATTAAATTATATCTGAAAATTAAAAACTAAATTTGATTATTTTAAAAAAACAAAATTTGAATCGATAATAATATTAATAATTTTAATTCGTTCGGTAATTTTATAATATGTTTATACCGCTAATAAAACAGTTTTTGTTATAATTTTATAATCTTAAATTATTAATATTACGTATTTAAAATTTCGTAATATAATATTTTAAATAATTAAAAATTTTATAAAAATAATCGAATTATAAAATTAACGAAAATTTGGAAAAATGTTAAATTTTTATACGTAATTAAAATCTTTTATTAAAATTTATTTTTAAGATTTATCTTTAAGGTTTATTTTTAAGGTTTACCGCGTAAAGTTTAACATTTTTTAAATTATATTATTTAACCCTGCCGAACCCAGCTAGCAAGCATAAGGTTCATTAGGGTTAAAACTTATCGGCAACCACGTATTCGGCTTTAAAGTAAGGCTTTATAGAACCAAGGTATTAATTTATCCTAACCATAACACCATTAATCAGTTATCGTATTCGAAAATATTAGGTATAATATTTATCGTACAAATTATATCGTATAATAATTTTTTATATATTTGCCTCAGCCTGGAAAATAAGGCTTAAACCTATTTAACCTTACATAACGTATTATCTTATTAAAGGGTTCAAATTAATAAACGGACCAATTTTATAAACATTTTAATTATTTACCTTTAATTGCCCATTTTTTAATATTAATAATATGGAACAATTCATCAAAGAAGGAAAAATAAATATCATTATTTAAATTAGAAAACGAAACCCGAAATTTAATTATATAAAACTTAATTTTATATAATAAGTTACTTTAATAACCTTAGAGGCCCGATATTGCGGTAAATATGCCCGAACCGATATTATCTTTCTTTTACAGAAATTAACGGCAACCGAAAAAAAATCAATTATCGATCGAATTTTTAATTTAAATTCGTAAACGGTTTTTATTCGGCTTTAATATATTAAAAATAAAATAAATTTATTTTTTATTTAACGCGTTATAAAACACGTTAACGTTAATTAAACGTCGAAATTTATTAAACGGTATAAAGATTTTTAAACGTATTTAAATCGGAAAATTAAATATTAATAAGTTTTATCCGAAATCCAAAAAGTTTCGTAAATAATTTAAATTTATTCGGGTTATTATCACAACATACGATATCGTGAAAAAAAAATTTATAATTTCGACGAAATTAAATTTTTAATAAAACTTTTTATAATAACGGATATAATAAATACTAATACCGAAAAACGTGGAAAATTTAAATAAACGTAATAAAAATTGAATTATAAATTATAATTATTTAAGTTATTAATTTTTAAAATTAAATTATACCGTTATTTATTAATATAACAAAAAAAATTAAAATTTTAATATTGCGATAATTTATTATTAATAACCAATTAAAAAGTTATATTAAATAATAATAATTAGATAATAAATAAATTAAGTTTAAAATGGGTTTAATATTTTAATAAATATATTCGGATATATATAAAAAATTCGAAACCTTTTTTTTATTTTTAACGGTTATAAAAGTTATTATTCGATAAAATTCGAAAATTATTACGTTAATTATAATATTATTACGTTTTATATACCTTCATATTTTTCGTATTGGTTTTAATTTTTTAACGTATTTTATTTTTTTTATTTTAAAACGCGTTTATTCGTTATATATTGAAACCTTAATATAATGTTATTATACCTATATTATCAAAAAAGATATTTTTGCCGGTTTTTATAACGCGTTTAAAGTTATTATAATGTCCGATAATATTAAATTTGGATTTACGAAAGCTGGCCTTATTTTATTCGATCCTAATAACGTTTTTTCCGAATTCGAAATTCTTTTAATTATACCTATGCCGATTACTTCCCCGTTAATTTCCGCCGGTTTTATTCGTTTTCTGCCCGTAAAAACCCTTAAAAATATTTATAAAATAATAAAATAAGGACGTTATTTGCCCAAAAATTTAGAAATTATTAAGGTAGTTTATTAACAAAGATTATCGAATCGGCTAACCTTTTAACAAAAAGTAACTTGTTATTTTTGTACGAAAATTTTTTTTTCGGGAAATAAACGCCTAATTATGCGAAACGAATTACGGTTTAAGTAAACGTTCGAAAATTAAAAATAAACGTTTTTAAAAAGGAAAAATATTTACTATATAAAAGGGATAAGCTTCTCTGGCCGAAAAAGAAGGGGGTGGTAAAAAAATGCAATTAATAACGGCTAGAGGCAGTCGTCGTAAAAAGTTTGAAACCCAGGAACGGAAGTGTAACGTTTGCGGCAAAGCCCGGATATAATGCACGTACTTATTAAGAAGCTGTAGATACGTCTAGCGAAAAAAAATCCGATTAATTTAAATTGATTTGGTATGTTATGGTTATATTATTTGGATTTGTTGTTACGAAGTGCTAAGAACAGGTCCGCTTCCTGGTTTGGACCGTTTAATTGTGTAGTACATTATTTTATTCAAGTACGTATCGAAATATTTTTATAATATAAAAAAATGTCATAAAAACATTTTCCTTTAGGTTACCGTTAAAATACGTTACGATAGAATCGATTTGCTATATTGCCATCTTATGGCCGCTACCAGCGCCATAAAAATACGCTAATGTACTGCGCATATAATATTCGTAGCTATTTCGTTATAATCTATACCTTTGCGTTAAATAAAGTCTTATACGTAAACACAATCTTTATATCTTTTTAAGCTCGCCCGTAAAGGTATATTTCCTTTTCAGTACCCATTTAACGTTTATTAGCTAGCCTTTAATAGCCTTGGTTACTGGTTTAAAAGCGAATGTTTCTCGCTATAGGTTTTCTTTAATCTTTTTATTAATGGCCTTAAGCCCTATATGTTATTTAGAACTTTTTATAGCTTCCTTAAAATTGGGCCCGTCGTTATTAATGTTAAATAGGCAAAACGTATTATAGATTAATTGGTTGCTATATACGTTGTATATATATATTTATTCGTACGTTTATCGGATAGCGATATAATTATTTAGAACTTTATAAAATTATTTTTCGATTCGTCAACGAAATTAAAAATATAAACGTTTAAGTAATAATTAACGCCTTTTTAAATCAAGGCCTTTATAATTTTAAAGATCTTATTAAAAGCTTCGCATTCGTATAGCTTTGGCTTAACCTTTTTCGATTTACTTTACCTTCGTTTAATAGGTTTCGTTTCGTTATCCGTCTGGTTCTTTAATATAACGTTATTATTACGGTTATAAAGGTTTATATTTTTTTTCGGAATCGGTAGTATAAGTTGTATTATATATAAAAAGGTAAAGACTCTATACTATTTCTTAAGTTAGATGGTTCGTTCTTTTTTTTTTTAATGTACTTTAAAACTATTATAACGTAAGCGTTATTTTAAACAATAAGAAATCTTTTTTTATTAAAAAAATACTGTTTTAATATCAATTATGAAAATTTAAGTTAATTAATTTAATTTTTTCGGTGTTGTAAAAAGTTTCGAATAAATTTATTTCAAAAATTTTTTAATACGGAAAATTTTAATAATTTTATGATCTAAAGTTGACCTAATCTTTACGTTCGTTATATAAGAGCAAAAATATTATTATATTTTATTCTTAATTTTATATAGTTTGAAAATGCGGTAACGGTTAACGTTATTTATAATAAGGCATCTAACAATTGTTTCGGAAACTAATTCTTAACATTATTCGTAATAACTACGTTAATTCCCAATTTTTATAAAATTTCGTTACGCTTTTCCTTTTATACGTTATGTAATTAAAAAATTATAACTTAAAATTCCTTTCGCATATACTCCGCTTCGATATTATTATCGGGCTTTTTTTTTCAATAAATATTTCCTTAATGCCGTTCCCTTACGGAATAAAACCGGTGCCAGGGCCGGAACCGCCCTTTAAAATAATAACGCATTTTAAAATAAATATACCTTTTAACGAAACGTTTTATTATATTACTACTCGATTAAGTAATTTTATAATTTTAGTTATCTTAACTTTTTTAACCTTTATAATACGTTATATTATATAACCAACTTAATATTTTTGGGAAATTAATTTTATAAATCCTTAAGTCCGTTTAAAATATAATACGTTCTCGATTAACGTTATTAATTATTCCTATTATTATTATTACCGTTATTAAACCTGCTATTATTATCGTTACGTTCGTTATTACCTTAATCGTTTTATTATAAAAAAAATTTAAGTTTTCGGCAATACTTTAATAAATAGCTATATTTCCTATTATTTTAAGAAAAACAATTTACCTTTAACGTTTTATGCAAGGTCGAATGGGTTCAAGCCTTATTTTCCAGGCTGAGCCAAATATACAGAAAATTATTACACGATGTAATTTGTACGATAGATATTATACCCAGTATCTTCGAACACGATAACTGATTAATGGTTTTACGGTTAGGATAGATTGATACCTCGGTCCCATAGAACCTCATTCTGAAGCCGACTAATGCGTGGTTGCCGAAGGCAGTCTGCAAGAGGAATGCGTTTAGTGAAGCCTAGGAATTGAGGTAGCAATCTATCATTTTATCCAATTTTGTCTACACGGTCACGTCTCCTCTAGGGAGATTTAACGGTTTATAAAAACTTATTATTTTTAATTTTTCCTTTATTTTTAATTTTTCCTTTATTCTTTTTTCCTTTAATTTTTTCTCCTTTGTTTTTTTCTCTTTTAATTTTTTTTCCTTTATTTTTTTTCCTTTATTTTTATTGTTATTATTTCGGTCTTTCCTCTTATAATTTTAATCACCAAGTTTATTGTTACCATTTTTGCTTTTAAATTCTTTAACACTATCATAAAATTTATTATTAAAATCATTAATAAAACGATAAAAAATAAAATACGTTTTCCGAAATATAAAATTAATTATATAATATTAATCGCTTACTTTATTTTTAATAACGGTTAACAATATTATAACTTATCAATCCTTACTTAACTTTATATTATACTTCTTAACGTTACGAAATAATTTTTAAAATTTCATAATAAAACTAATTAAAATTTTACCTTTATATTATAATTAAGTTACTCTTTTTTTTTAAAAAAATTAACATACTTTTCTAATCGTCATATAAATTTTACGGAAAGTTTTAATATTTTTCTATTTTTTAAAATTCCGGTAACAAGCTTTAAAAATATTTAACGCATCGCTGTAATAATTACTTTTGCCAGGTAAAACTTATTAAAAATACAAAGATTCGTTCCTTCCTCGTAACATGTCTTTTCGATTACGAAATTTAAGGCATTTTCTAAAGCTCCCAATCTTCGAAACCCTTTAAATAATTTTCCTTATCAAAATCAAAATCAAAACGTTTTTAACGGAGGGTATCCTTTTTTTTTTAAGAGACCTTTTCCTTACTTTTTTTATCCTTGTTATTACGACCTTTATCGTAACTTTCATACCGTTTTTTTCGATCATCATTACTTAAATTACTCAAGTCACTTTCGGAATCTAAATCTAAATCGGAATCCGAATCGGAATCAGACGACAATAAAAAGCTGGATAATGAAAAACAGCTATCGCTACTCCCTCCGCTACCTCCGCCGCCACTACCATCAATGCCCGATAAAAACGAAAAAAGTAACGCATAAGATAACACTGTCGACAAAGTTCTCACTCGTAGGCCGCTACCGGCCAAGCCGCGCCAATTATCTATAAGGTCGGTTAAAAAAATTAACTTGGTTTCCTTTTCCTTTCCTTTTTTTTCTTTTTAAATAAAAAGAATTTTTCTAAAAAAAAAGGAACTTTAATACGTTCGCTGCCAAAAATATGTAACCAAATTCTGAACTCGTAACAATAATCTGGAATCTTTCAGGGAATCCAGACGGTAATAATATACTTACTGGTTTCGATAATTTTAACGGCCCCGTTTTCGTAAGGGGCCATTATTTCTCGAATTAAGCTTATTACTTAACAATGTTTCGAATCGTTTAAATTTTTATCTATATAATTCGCTTATATTGTTAACTTTATGGAATTTGTTTTTATTACCTGCTAGGCTTAATCGGCCAGCTTGCGCCATTTTCTTTAATGATAAGCTTTACGGCAAAATTTTCAACGATTTTACGTAAACGGTTTATCTTAAAACGAAATCGTTTTTGTTTTAAAAATTAACTTTTTTAAATCGATAAAAAAGGTTTAAAATAATAATATATTATTATTTTCCTGGTAAATAATTTCGTTATATAAGAGCTTTAAATAATCGTCTTAAGGTTTTATTTTTATAATATATTTAACTAAACGTATCTATTTTTGTAACTTTATTAATTATGATATTCTTAAGCCGGTTAGTTAATATTATAACGCGTTAATTTTAAGTTCATAATAATATATTATAAATAACAAAAAATAAAAAAGCTCAAGTATAATTTTTGGTCCAAAACCGAAAATAATGTTATTATATAAGTGTATGCCGCATTTTATTAAATATCTTTAATATAACGATATATATATTATCAACAACATTTAAAAAGAATCAGGATAAACCATATTATATGCAGAAATAATGCATATAAATAAGCTATATAGGTTTAGTGCAGACGCGTTAAGGTAAGCGTTGCACGGGCCAACCAATCAGGTGCTATAGCTTTTTTATAAGTACGCGTATTATATCCGGGCTTAACGCAAACACCATATCTCAGTTTCTTAATTTTAACCTTTTTACGATAATTACCTCGAGCCGTTATTAATTCTATTTTTTCATTAACTTTTTTTTGTTAACCTAACAATTTTCCCCTTTTATATAATAATCGTTTCTTTTTTTAAAACCCGTTTATTTTTAGTTCTTTAACGTTTGTTTTAAATGCAATTCGTTTCGTATTAATTAGGTAGTTTTTTTCTAAAAAAAAACAATTTCGTATAAACGTAATAAAGTAATGTCCCACACCATCTCACCGGATGCACCGTCTTACCGGATGGTTTTTGGCATTCCGCAGCAACAAATTTAAATAACTTAGTAATAATATATTGCATTAACTTAAATTAATCGGATTCTTTTTTGCTAGATATATTTATAACTTTTTAATAAATACGTATCCTTTTTTTTAAAAAAAAAACCCTTTTGTTTTTGGTTTTACGATGTTTATTTAAAATATAATTCGTTTCGTATAATTAGACGTTTTTTTTCCGGAAAAAAAATAGCTTTATATAATAATAATATGTAGCTTTTTGTTCTAAGATTAATTAATTCGAGTATTTTTGTTAACGAGCTATTTTAATAATTTTTAATTTTTCTTTTTAAATATCGTTTTTTTTCGTTATTTTACGGATATATTTAATGATTTTCGCGGGGAGTAAAATGAAACCGGCGAAAGTTAGCGGGAAACGGTTAGCGTAAGTATAATTAAAAAAATTTAAATCGAAAAGAACGTTATTAAGATTAAATGGAATAAAATTAGCTTTCGCGAATCCAGATTTGATGTTATCGGACGTTATGGTAATTTGGAACGCGCTATAAAAGCCGGCGAGAAAATCTTTTTTGGCAATATAGGTGAATGGCGTTGTATTAGGTTTTCGATATACCGTAAATAAGCGCGTTTTAAAATAAAAAAGAATATATATATTAAAAGGTCAATACCGATACGAAAAATACGCAGGTATATAAAACGTAATAATATTATTGTTAGCGTAATATTTCTCGAATTTTATCGAATAATGGTTTTCGTGGCCGTCGAAAATTAGGAAACGTTTCGAACTTTTCGTACGCGGTCGAATATATTTGTTAAACTGTTGAATTTATTTTAAACCTAATTTATTTGTTATTTAAATAGTATTATTTAAGGCGATTTTTTAACCGGTTATTGATAATAAGTTATTACGGTATTAAAATTAAAGAAAATTTTTTTTATTATGATAATACATGCGGTATAATTTAAGCTTAAAAATTAAGAACCTAAATAATTATAAATACTTTTTTATTATGTTTATTTAAATTATTTACGTTTTTTGGTATTAATAATATTATATTTATTATTATAAAAAGCCTTATTAAAAATTTAGTTTCGTCGAAGTTATAAATATCATTTTTTATAATATCGTATTTTGTAATTATAACCCGAACAAATTTAAATTATTTACGAAATACCTTTAAATTTTCGGATAAGCTCCGTTAATAATCAATTTTTTAATTTAAACGTGTTTAAAGTTCTTTTTTGCCCTTTAATAAATTTCGAGGCGATTCGTAACGCGCTGGCCCAATAATATATTGGCTATATTTTTAATATATTAAAGCCGGATAACCAATGTCCTTATATCTAGGTTCAGAATTCGGTTGATAATCGATTTCTTTTCGGTCGCCTTTAATTTTTGTAAATTTAGGATAATATCGGCTTGGGAAGGTTTGCCGCGATATTATTTATTTAAGGTAAATTAAGGTATTTTATATATTAAATTAAGTATTCCATAATCAAGTTTTGGGTTTCGTTTTTTAACTTAAATATTTAGGTTTATTCGTACGTTTTTATAACCCGTTTTATATTATTAATATTAAGAAATGAACAATTCAAGTTAAATAATTGGAATGTACTAAAGTTTATCCGATAAGATGGTGCATTCGGTAAGGTGGTGTGGGACGTTACTTTTTTTTAAAAAATTTTTTAACCGATTTAATTATTTTTGTAAGTAAGTTTTCATTTTTGAATTTTTTATTAAACAACGGTTTTATTTTATTATTTTGCGGGTAATTCTAAAAGTTTTTACGGGCGGGTAAATAAAACAGATACAAATAAGCAAGGAGATAGTCGCCGTAGGTATAATAAAAAAACCTTTTAATTCGGAAAAAACGTTATTAAAATCGAATAAAATAAAGCTAGCTTTTGCGAATTTAAATCTAATATTATCGGGCGTTGTAATAACTTTAAACGCCTTATAAAAACCGGCAAGAATTTTTTTTTTTGGTAATATAAGTATAATAACGTCGTATTGAAATGGAGCAGGGTGCAGAGCCGGGTTACCCACATGGCTCCGCCGATCAGTTAGTCAGCCCCTACCATATACTTCTAGGAGTTCTTTTCGCCAGGCGCAACCCCAAGACACTTACCACTTATTATCGCATAGTTTTTGCTTTGTACTGGTCTCATTACCATAGTACAGTTTGCGTTATTTTTAATATCTTTTAAATCTTAGCTTTAATCGTAATATTCCTTTTAATTATGCATTATTCAAGACCAAGTCTCCTCCTTTAAACTTATTTGACTACTAAGATAAAAAAGTAGCTTTAATTAGTGACCAAAATAATTTCCGATTTCCGATTACTAAACGAAAAGAATAAAGTCCTAATTAAAAATATAATTACGGTTACGATTACGACCATGCAGATTTAATAACTATAAAATTAAAAGCGTACGATATTTTACTTTAAGATATAATTTTATTCCGAAAACGGCACAAAAGTATAAGCGCAAACGGTAACCGGTTTTAGAACGCAACCTGATTAATTAGTTTTAACCCGATTATGTAAATAAAAAAACGATATACATTATACGAAAGAAATTATGTAATAAAATAAAAAAGAATTTTGACTAATAAAGGTTAATAAAGTTACATTTACGCTGTTAACGCTATGGTTATTCGTATTTTAATTAATTAAAACAAAATAAAACGACGATATAATTAACGATATAAACCGGATTACGAATATAGGCAAAGCAAGGAATAAGGTTATAAAGTTATTTATTTTACGCGCGAAAAAAGATTAACCTATAACATAAACGAGCTGCGCTTTTTTATAACTTTTTTGCCATTAATTTTAGTTATTTATTTTTTAATATTATTTTATGGAACGGCTTTGAAAAGAAGTTAGGACGAATTTAATTATTTAAGTTAAAAATGTAATTTTAAACTTTCCTATATTAAACTTGGTTTTATTTATACGGTTCTACCTTTTATTTTAATAATTCCATATAATAGCAAACCTGCCCGATCCGATATTATACCAAATTTGCGAAAATTGACGCCGACCGAAAAGAAATCGATTATCGTCCGTATTTTTAATTTAGATACGTAAGCGTCTTTTGTCCGATTTTAATACGTTAAAGATATGGCCAATATATTACATATTTAGCGCGTTATAAAACGTATTAGAATTAATTTTGTATCGAACTTTGTTAAATGCATTTAAAAAATTAAAACGTATTTAAATCGGAAAATTAATTCTTAATAGGATTTTTTCGAAATTTTAAAATTATTTCGTAAATGGTTCGAGTTTGTTCGGGTTATTATCGTAAAATATGGTATCGTAAAAAAGGATATTTATAATTTCGACGAAGGTAAATTTTTGATAAGGTTTTTTATAATAACGGATATAGTAATTATTAATGCCGAAAAACGTAAAAAGTTTAAATAAACGTTATAAAAAATAGAAAATAAGTTATAATTATCTATGTTATAATTCTTAAAGTTAAGTTATACCGTTATTTATTATTTTCATAAGGAAAAATTATTTTAAATCCTAATATTATAATAATTAAGTAATAAATACATTAAGCTTAAAAATTTAAATTCTAATAAATATATTTAGACGCGTATAAAAAGTTCGAACCGTTTTTTTCGTTTTCGACAGTTATAAAAGTTATTATTTAATAAAATTCGAGAAATATTGCGGTAATTACGATATTATTACGTTTTGTATATTTGCGTATTTTCTATATCGGTTTTAACCTTTTAACGTAAATTCTTTTTTGTTTTAAAACGGATTTATTTGTTATATATTAAAAATTTAATGCGACGTTATG
The DNA here is from genome assembly GCA_004155915.1 of Monosporascus sp. CRB-9-2. Taxonomy (NCBI): domain Eukaryota; kingdom Fungi; phylum Ascomycota; class Sordariomycetes; order Xylariales; genus Monosporascus; species Monosporascus sp. CRB-9-2. Next base: position 18,498 of record QJOA01000646.1, on the reverse strand, counting down.
ATATTTATATTGCCAGAGAAGATATTTTTGCCGGCTTTTACAATACGTTTCAAATTGTTATAACGTCCGATAACATTAAATTTAAATTCCTAAAAGTTAGCCTTATCTTATTTAATTTTAATAAGGTTTTTCCCGAGCTTAAAACTTTTTAAATTATATTTACGCCGATTATTTTCCCGTTCAATTCCGCCGGTTTTATTTGTTCCCCGTATATATGCAGTTAATAATTACAGGAGGGGGTTGTCGCAAAAGGGTTAAAACGAAAGAACGGAAGTATGGCGTCTGCGGCAAGCCCGGATATAATGCGCGTACTTATAAAGAAGTTATAAATACGTTTAGTGATAAGAATCCGACTAATTTGAATTAAATTGATGTATTATGGTTTATTAATTTGAATTTGTTATTACGGAATGCGAAAATCCGCGCAGCTCGATTGTGCACGGAGCTTGTTTGTGTTATACGTTATCGAATTTTCTTTTAATATAATATAAAAGTTAGGAAAAAAATACGGGGAAATATATTTTAAATTGTTGGGCGTTAATTAAATAATCTTTTATTTAATTATTATTAAGCGGTAATAATTATAAATTTATTTTTATTTAGCTTAAATATTATAATATTTAAGTTGGCAGTAAAATTATTAATAAATAATTTGCAAAAGGCACGGTTTAATGCAAGGTCGAATAAGTTCAAGCCTTATTTTCCAGGCTAAGCCAAATATACAAAAAATTATTACACGATATAATTTGCACGATAAATACTATACCTAATATCTTCGAACACGATAACTAATTAATGGTTTTACGGTTAGGATAGATTAATACCTCGGTCCTATAAAGCCTTACTTTAAAGCCGAATACGTGGTTGCCGATAAGCTTCGACCCTGATAAACCTTATACCCGCTAGCTGGGTTCGGCAGGGTCAATATAATTCAGGAGATGTTAAGCTTTGCGCGGTAAACCTTAAGGATAAACCTTAAAGGTAGACCTTAAAGGCAAATCTTAACGGTAAACCTTAACTGCGCATAAAAGGCTGGCATCTTTCCGAACCTTCGCCAATCTTACGGCTCGATCGTTCCCACAGCTTCTCGAGTTACCCAAAATACCATGCCGCGCAATTCTGAATGCGTAATACCAGTAGTCCAGAACCGCAGGACTACGACGAAAACCGTCTTATTGACGGTACAAAAATACCACAAAATTATCGGACGAGCTAAAATTATCGACATTACTGTCGATCCAGAAAATCTTTCCCAATACGATCGACTTCGGTTTTTAATTTTCGGATACGATTTGATTCGCAAAAGTAACGGTAATCGATCTTTGCAAAAGTACATGCCGGAGAGTATGACGACTATGGAGGTATTATTGGCGAAACTGGAAGGCAGTGGCAAGCTTGAGGACTTCGAAGTTCAAATTTTGGAACGATGCAAGGAGAACTACGAGCGATGGTTTGAAGGCACGGTTTAATATGGATTAATATTAAAAGATTTATTAAAATAAGGTTATTTACTTTATAGGTTCGAAAGAAATACCTAAGTACCTACAAAAATTACTACGGATAATTATTTATTTTATACCTAGATGTATTCTTAAGAAGGTAATATTTTAAGACCCGAATAAGCTTAAAATTAAAAATTCCGATTAATCCGAAAATTTTTTTGTAAGTTTGCGAAAACATTATTTAAGCTCTTTAAAACTGTTATTTGAATTAAAAAATAATATGTTTTATTATTATTATTATTAAAGTTCATTGTTTTTAGAAGAAATTAAGTTTTATTTTAAATATAACCATTTAATATCAATTAACGAATAGCCTTTATTAATATAAACTTAACAAAATTAAACGTTGAATTAATCCCAGCGGATTTTTAAAGTATATAAAAGATTCGAATATATAAGTAATTTCTGGGATTACCGTTAAAATATCGAAAAACTGAAAAATGTTATAATAATACGAATTTATAAAGTTATTTATAAGGTTTATAATACCTATACCGGACGCCGTAGCTTTCGGATAAACCGATTAACCCGAATACGGCTTCCTTATATTCATTATAATTAAATTTTTATATTTTATACTTTGTTTAAATATATTAACTTATTTAAACCTTTTTTCTTTTAAGTATTAAAGTTACCAATTAAATTAAGAGTGATGTTAAACGTACCTTAGTTTTTCTAAGCTTGGCATACCTTAGTTTTTCTTGTCAGTTGGCAACGCTCCGTTATTATTCCCGCCACCTTTTAACAGTTTTTATACTCGCTATAATAACTTAACAATTACGTTATTAAATAAAGTTAGGATTGTGTTTTAGGACTTTTAAGGCCCGTTAATTTATATTATAAAATTACTTTATTTTCCCAATTTTCTTTGGTTAAGTTATGTACGAGTGAAGTTATAACGCTAAAAGGGTGGAAGCATTCCTACATAGTCAGCTTTCAATCAGGCGGGGTATCACAGAGTGCCGCGTTTCTTCGTTTGTAGACCGGAATCCGGATACTCTGAAACTCGGATAATAATACAGGAGAGAGGGAGAGAGTGTGTAGCTGTTGTAATACGAGGTCATGTACATATGCCAGCTGGCCAGGCGTTAGGTAGCATTAGCTATATGTTATACGAAGTAAATCAACATTCTCAATACCTCCGGAGTTACAGGGTTGACATTCGTACTAGCACATCCTAGAAAATTAAGGTACATACAACAACATATACGAATATATATACGAATATCTTAATAACGCTACGTTTCTTGATAATGGGAGTAGTATATTTAATTTCGCATTATTTGGGGTAATTGGTTGATATATCCATTCTTATATAATAATACATATTCAAGTGCGAAGTTAGATTTTCGGTTTCTACCGCCGTTGTGACCTATGGCTTAGTTTTTCTTTGAAACGTTGGACCTCTAATCATATATATCGGGCCGTTGGGAGTTGACAGGCTGTTAACAGCTGTATTAAAAAACTAAGGTATGCCAAGCTTAGAAAAACTAAGGTATATTTAACATCACTCTAAATTAAAGGCATTTGTAAAGATACGCAGCGCTTTATTAAATGTTATTGGTATGACGATGTGTGTATTATTAACGATATTTGGGAAGGATTAGAATGATCCATGTTATATGCAGAAATATTAGATATAGGTGGGGTATGTAGGTTTAGTGCAGACGCATTAAAGTAAGCGTTATACGGGTTAATTAATTAGGTACATATTAACGTACCAAATTTTAATACGCGTTTTTGCGTTATATATATATTATAAAACTTTAGGAAAATTAATTATGTAATATATTTAAGGATTGAACCTTAATTTTTATATAAAAAATTGCACAAAAGGTAATAAAAATTGATAAAACTATAAAAAAATTCGATAAGAAATAATTTGTTATATAATCCGGGATTAATTTTTACCTTTTTATATGAATAAGGTTAATATTTTAGCAGTTATATTAATTAACCGGCTTTATTATTTTGCCGTATCGTTACGGCCGCGCCGGTTAACGGGGCCCATTTTTTCCGAAACGTTCCGGGGCTGCCTAACTGTTAGTATACGAAAATAATTATATTATATTAATTTATTATTTTAAAGGTTTTTTAATTCCAAATAAATGGTCTGTTTTTTATTAATAAATTAATAAATAATCAAAGTTATTATTATATTTTTTTTTTTTACTCTCGGGTGGTTAAAAAGTAGAAAGTTTACTTCGATAAATTCGGAAACGATTATTAATTATAAATTATATATGGTAATTAATCATTACCGGCTTATTAGGCCTTAATTTGATATGTAAAATCGAAGGAATAAAAATATATAGGTGATTTTAAACAAGGTTAAAGTTTTAAAGTTAACAGGTAAGCGGATACCTTTAAGTAGTTATAAAAAATGCCGTAATCGTCGTTTCCGGATAAGGAACAGGTTTTAATAAAAAAACGCTCTTTTCTCCGTATAAAAGGAATCCAGCGGAATTATTTTTTTGCCAGTTAAAGTTATCTTTTTACAAATATTTTTAAAAAATTTTAAATCTTAAATTAATAATAAGTTTTTAATATGCTAACATCCCACACAAACGAGCAAGCTACAAAAGCAAACGAGCCGGTTTTTTGGCACCTTATAACAACAAATTCAAATAACTTAATAACAATATATCGTATTAATTTAAATTAATCGGATTTTTTTCGTTGAACGTATTTATAATTTCGTTATAAATATGCGCATTATGCCCGGGCTTGTCGTAAACGCCACATTTCCGTTCCTTAGTTTTAACCCTTTTATAATAACCCTTTTTAGTTATTATTAGTTACATTTTTTTACCATCCCCTTTTCTTAGGCCAGAAAAGCTAATTTTTTTCATATAATAAATGTTCTTTCTTTTTAAAAACGTTTATTTTTGGTTTTATAACGTTTATTTAAGCTATAATTTGTTTTACGTAATTAAAAGTTTTTTTCCCCCGAAAAAAGATAACTTTATATAATAATAATATATAAAATCAGCCGATTTAAATATTTTCGTTAACGAATTACTTTAATAATTTTAATCTTTTTTTATAAATATGGTTTTTATTTTATTAATTTATAAATATTTTTAATGAATTTTGCAAGGGGTAAAATAAAACCGGCAAAAGTTAGCAGGAAAACGGTCGGCGTGAATATAACTAAAGAAATCTTTAATTCAAAAAAAAACATTATAAAACAAAACCAACTTTTATAAATCTAGATTTAATATTATCGGACGTTATGGTAACTTGGCACACGTCGTAAAAAACCGGCAAGAAAATTTTCCTTCGTAATATAAATATAATAACGTTATATTAAGTTTTCGATATATCGTAAATAAATACATTTCAAAATAAAATAATAAAATACGTTAAAAGGTTAAAACCGATACAAAAAATACGTAAATATATAAAACGTAATAATATTATTATTAACGTAATATTTTTTATATTTTATTAAATAATAACTTTCGTAACCGTCGAAAATAAAAAAACTTTTCGAATTTTTCATTTGCGTCCGAATATATTTATTAAAATGCTAAATTTATTCGAAATTTAATTTATTTATTATCTAATTATTATTACTTAATACAATTTTTTAATCGGTTATTGGTAATAAATTATTGCAGCATTAAAATTTAAAATGTTTTTTTTATAATAATAAATAACGTTATAACTTAAATAATTATAACTTATTCTTTATTTATTTATTACGTTTATTTAAATTTTGCACGTTTTTCGGTATTAATAATTATTATACCCGTTATTATAAAAAGCTTTATTAAAAATTTAATTTCGTCGAAATTATAAATATCCTCTTTTACGATACCATAATTCGTAATTATAATCTAAATAAATTTAAATTATTTACGAAATATTTTTAAATTTTCGTATAAAATCCGTTAATAATCGATTTTCCGATTTAAATATATTTAAAGTTCTTTTTACCATTTAATAAAATTTAACGTCCAGTTAACTTTAATACGGTTTATAATACGTTAAACCAATAATATATTAATTATATTTTTAATATATTAAAGCCGGATAAAAAACGATTACGTATTTAAATTAAGGATTTTTTCGATAATTAATTTCTTTTCGGTCGGCGTTAACTTTCGCAAATTAAAGGTATTATCGGTTCGAACGTATTAACCATAATATCGGGCTTTTAAAATAAATTCGGGAACTTTATATATAAAATACAACTTTTTAAAGGAAAATTTCGAATCTTTTTTTAACCTAAATGGCTAAATTTATCTTAACTTTTTTTATAAAACGTTCCATATTGTTAATATTAAAAAATTCATAATCAAAATTAAAAGGTTAAAAAGTTAAGAAACTTAGCTCGCTCGTTTGTATTGCTTAATCGCTTATATAGGACGTTATTTTATTTAAAAGTTTAGTAAATTCGTTAACTGGATTTTATGCGCTTTTAATATATTCGACCTTTATTCGGCCTTTTTGAACTTTTTAACGTATCTAATAATATTTAACGTATATATAACGCTTTTTTCGAAATATGGTATTTCTTTTACTTATTTCTTTGGAATATTATCATTTTCGAAAATAATAATAAAACCTTTAAGTATAAAATTAAAATTTTCCAAATAAATGCGTACACTAATTATCTTAATAGTTATTATCTTTAATCTTACGTATTTAACTTCCGAAGTATATTTCGTAATAATTTGTTATCGTTTTAATGTTTACATTACGAAAGTTTTTGCTATAAATAAAACGTAATTAGTAATTAATTTAATTATATTAAGGCTATCCGCAAAATTTGCGTTAACCGTTATAAATAATTTTTAACTTATTATATACGTAATAAGGGTATTTTTTGTTCAGTTTTCGGTATCGGATAAATAGTTTTAATGTATCTTTTAAGTATTTTGGAAAACGTTTAATATATTTTCGATATTTTGGTTACGGGTTACTTATAAAGCGTGTCTATGTAAACGTAAAAAACGCCGTATCGGGTCGCGTTATGCAATTAAAAAAATTTTGTTAACGAAATTTACGTAATTAAAAATATTTTATGTATTAGCCGTACCTTTATAAGGAAGTATGTGGTTCAGGTACTTTTTAATAAAGGTGGTTGGTTTCTTCCGTATATTATTTATTTCCAGGTTTATTAACGCTTTATCGATATATTATTTTTGGTAAAGGCGGACGTTACCCGTTTCGGACGACCGGATGATGCGTATTTCTAAATATTAATCTGTTGCTTTAAGGTCGTTAATAGAAACGTTATTTATAATAACGTTTATTATACATCGTAAGCATTATTTATTAAGGCTAAAAAATAAAAATTAATCGATATATAATTATATTTCGGGTTTTCGTATTAATATATATTACGTCGTCGGATGTTAACGGCCGGAAACTATACCTTATAATTATCGTTCGCATTTTTTTAGTTATATAATGCCCGCTTACTTTAACCCGTAAAAAGGGTTTATTAACTTAAGAATTTTTTCCGGTATAAAATTAAAACGTTATTTTTTGTTTAAGTACGTATCAAAATATTTCTGTAATATAAAAAACGGGTTATAAAAATATCCTTTTTAAATTATTATTAAAGCACGTTACGATAAAATCGATTTATTATGCAAGGTCGAATAGGTTCAAGCCTTATTTTCCAGGCTAAACCAAATATACAGAAAATTATTATACGATATAATTTGCACGATAAATATTATACCCAATATCTTCGAACACGATAACTAATTAATGGTTTTACGGTTAAAATAAATTAATACCTCGGTCCCATAAAGCCTTACTTTAAAACCGAATACGTGGTTGCTAATAAGCTTCGACCCTGGTAAACCGTATACCCGCTGGCTGGTTCGGCAGGGTCCTTAAAAGCCCGAGCTTCTATTAGTATACGTTCGATCCAGTCGACCTTGTACAAAGTGCCTTATAAATAATGTAACTCAAAAGATGTTAAGCTTTACGCGGTAAACCTTAAGGATAAACCTTAAAGGCAAACCTTAAAGGCAAACCTTAACGGCAAACCTTAACTACGCTTAAAAGGCTGGCATCTTTCCGAGCCCTTGCCAGTCTTACGGCTCGATCGTTCCCACAGCTTCTCGAGTTACCCAAAACACCATGTTACGCAAGTCCGGATATGCGATACCGGTAATTTATGGCCGATCGATTTGTTATATATGTTATTTTAAATTATTGCCAGCATTATAAAAATACGTTAATATATTACGCGTACGGTATTTATAATTATTTCGTTATAATTTATACTTTTACGTTAAATAAAGCTTCGTACGTAAATACGAACTTTATATTTTTTTAATTTGCTCGTAAAAACTTTTTTAATATTTATTTAGCATTTATTAAATAATTTTTAATAACTTTAATAGTTCATTTAAAGGCGAAAGTTTTTCGTTATAAATATTTTCCGATTTCTTTATTAATAACTTTAAATTATATATTTTATATAAAATTTTATATAACTTTTTTAAAATTAATTCCGTTATTATTAACGCTAAATATAATTAAATTATCGTTATATACGTTTTATATATATATTTATTTATAAGTTTAACGGATAGCGATATAATTATTTAAAATTCCGTCAAAGTTATTTTCCGATTTATTAACGAAATTAAAATTATGGACGTTTAAATAATAATTAAGGTTTTTTTGGATTAAAGCTTTTATAATTTTAAGGTTTTCGTTAAAAATTTTATATTTTTATTGTTCTTTTTTAACTTTTTTCGGTTTATTTTATTTTTGTTTAATAATTTTTGTTTTGTCGATTATTTAATTGTTTAATATAACGTTATTATTACGTTTATAAATGCTTATATCTTTTTTTTCAAGGTCGGTAACGTAATTTGCGTTATATATAAAAAGATAAAAATTATATAATATTTTTTAAATTATGTAAAGTTTTTTTTTAATATATTTATCTTTTCGTAAATTCGTATATACGTTATAATAAGAAAATAGCCGCCTTTTAATAATTAAACCTTATAATTATATTCGCCTTAATACCTTAAAAAAAGGTTTTTAATATTACGTATTTTTAAATTTTTAACTTTAATCCGGTAATTTTCGTTAATTAAAATTATATAACGATTTCCGATAATTCGTAAATTTACGCTATCCGGTTTAGTTATTTTATTTTTAATTTTTAACGTTCGATTATAATATTTTTATAACGTAATATTTTCGATCGTAAATAATTCCGTACCGTTAAATATATAAATCGTTACCTTTATAACGTAATTTTAAAAATAAATCAGGATCCATATTTGGATAATTATAACGTAAGCGTTATTTTGGACGATACGAATATTTTTTTTAGGATACCGTTTTAATAATTATGTTATTTAAAGTTAACTTGTTTTTACGTTCGTAATATAAAAGGAAAAATGTTATTATATTTTATCCTTAATTTTATACGGCTTAAAATCGCAATAACGGTTAACGTTATTTGTAATAAAGCTATAATAAGCGTTATTTTCGATTATAACGGGTTTAATTTATTTTATATTATATCAAAACAACTTTTTAATATAGGTTTTTTGTATTAAAGGTTTTTTTAAAGCATTTTCATTATTTTAGCTTTATAGGCCTTATAAACGAACGGTTTAATAGTAAATATTTTAAAATTTATTTTATGATTATTTTAATAATTTATTTTAATCGTTTATTATTAAGGTATATAAATAACGATATTAATGAATAAGAGTTTTTATAAAATAATTTTTTTATTTTAACTTTTTTATTAATTAATAAAACTTAAAAAGGTTTTAATATATTGTTTATTTTATTTTAAACTATACCCGGCGTTTATTTTTATTATTATTCGTTAATTAAACTTTTTATAAAAAGTTTTTTACGACCGTACGTCTAAAAAAAAGCTTCGTTTCGGTACGTTAATTATTATTAATTTCGTTCCGTTATTATTAATAAAGTAATTTTTATTAAAATACTTTTTGCGTTTAATAAAAATCTTACCGGAAAATATACGTAACGGAAACGACGGTATATATAACGTATACCGAAAGGTTATAAAGTTACATTTACTTTTAAAACCTTTTAGGTTTTAGTTAATTATACCGATTATTTTAACTTAAATAAGTTTTTTTTTTATAATAATTATAAACTTTTTATTTCGTATATTTTATAATTGCTTCGGGAAATAGTTTTTGGTATTGTGCGTAATAAATATGTTAATTCCCGAATCTTGTAAATTTTATTACGGTTTTCTTTTTATACGTTATACGATTAAAAAAATTATGGCTCGGGATTTTTTTCGAATATATTTCGCTTCGTTATTACTATCGAACTTTCCTTTTATAAGCTTTTCCTTAGCGTCGTCCCCCCGTGTAACAAAGTTACGTTAGGGCCGGGACCGCTTTTTAAAATGATAACGCCTTCTAGTAAAATGTCCTATTATATTATCGCTCGGTTAAATAACTTTATAATTTTAATTATTTTAATTTGATTAACCTTTATAGCGTAACCAATTTAATATCTTTTCGGGGGCTGATTGTATAAATCCTTAAATCCGTTTAAGATATAATACGTTTCCGATTAACGTTATTGGCCATTTGTATTATTGCTTTTACCGTTATTAAACCTGCCGTTATTATTATTACGTCCGTTATTACGTTAACCATTTTATTAATTATTTTTAAGCTTCCGATAATTTTTTAATAAATAGCTATATTTTTTATAATTTTAACAAAAAAGTTCGTTTTTAGCGTTTTATAAAAACTTATTATTATTAATTTCTTTTTGTTATTATTATTATTTCGGCCTTTAGTATTATGGCTTTATTTTTTCGGTTTATTATTACTTTTCCCGTTACTTTTAACTTTTTTTTAACGCGAAAATAAAATTTGTTATTTAAATTGTTAATAAGGGAATAAAAATTATAATCCGTTTTTCGAAATATGGAATTAATTATACAACATTAATCGTTTATTTTATTTTTAATAACGTTTAAAAATATGGTAATTTATTAATCCTTACTTAATTTTATACCGTATTTTTTAACGTTACGGATTATTTTTTAAAACTTCGTAATAAAATAATTAAGTTTTTACCGTTATAACGTAACTAATTTTTTTTTTCAAAATGAACGTTAACGTATTCTTTTTAAGCGTTATATAAATTTTACGAAAAGTTTTTAACATTTTGGTACTTTTTTTAATTTCGGTAATAAATTTGAAAATATTCGAAGGGTCGTTTTGGTAATTATTTTCGTTAAGCGAAACTTAAAAGTAAAAAAATTTTTTTTTTTTTATAACTTATTTTTTTAAGTAACGTACCATATAAGCAAGTCGCGCATATAAACGAATCGCGCGTTTTCTTTACCATTTTAATTACCTAACTTTAATCGTTTATTTTTTAACAGTATAATATGGAAAGGTTAACAAAAAAAGCTAAAATAAATCTAACTGTTTAAGTTAAAAAAAGAAACCCGCGACTTAGTTACAAACGGCTTTATGCTATATATAACGTTTCCAAATTTACTTTAAGAAACCGAATTTACGGCAAATCCTTTCGAACCAATATAATTTTTAATTTGCGAAAATTAATACCGACCGAAAAATTATTTATTATCGACCGAATTTTTAACCTAAATATACGAACGTTTCCTATCCAGCTTTACTATATTAAAAACATAATTAATATATTATTAACCTAACGCGTTATAAAACGCGTTAAATTTAGTTAAGCGTCGAAATTTATTAAACGGTAAAAAAAAATTTAAACGCGTTTATATCTGATTTTATCCGAAAATTTAAAAACGTTTCGTAAATAATTCGAACTTATTCGGGTTATAATCATAAAATACGGTGTTATAAAAAGGGATATTTATAACTTCGACGAGATTAAATTTTTAATAAGGCTTTTTATAATAACGGGTATAATAATTACTAATACCAAAAAACGTAAAAAATTTAAATAAACGTAATAAAAAAATAAAAAATAAAATATAATTATTTAAATTATGCCGTTATTTATTATTATAATGGAGAAAAAATTATTTTACGTCCTAATACAGCGATAATTTATTATTAATAACCGATTATAAAATCGTATTAAGTAATAATAATTATATATTAAATAAATTAAATGTCGAATAAATCAAGCATTTTAATAAATATATTCGGATACGTACGAAAAATTCGAAACGGTTTTTTATTTTCGACGGTTACGAAAATTATTATTCGATAAAATTCGAAAAATATTGCGTTAATAATAACATTATTACGTTTTATATGCCCGCACATTTTTCGTATAGGTTTTAAATTTTTAATATATTTAATTTGTTTTATTTTGAAACTTATTTATTTACGGTATATCAAAAACTTAATATAACGTTATTATATTTATATTACCCGAAAAAATTTACTTACCGGCTTTTACGATACGTTCTAAATTACTATAACGTCCGATAATATTAAAACTAAATTTGCAAAAATTAGGTTTATTTTATTCCATTTTAATAACATTTTTTCGGAATTAAAGGTTTTTTTAATTATGCCTACGCCGACCGTTTCCTTATTAACCTTTACCGGTTCTATTTATTTTCCGCCCGCAAAAACTTTTAAAAATATATAGAAAATAATAAAATAAAAATGTTTTTATAAACGAAAAATTGGAAATTAATAAGGTAGTTCGTTAAAACAAAAAATTGGTAAATTAATTAATTTTTTAAATTAAAAGTAACTTATTAAATTTGTACGAGAATGTTTTTTTTCGGGAAAAGGTTATTTAATTACGCGAAACGAATTATATTTTAAACAAACGTTACAAAATTAAAAATAAACGTTTTTAAAATGAAGAAACATTTATTATATAAAAGGGATAGGTTTTTCTGGCCCAAAAAAAAGGGTGGTAAAAGAATACAGCTAATAGCAATTGGAGGGGGTTGTTGCAAAAAGGTTAAAACGAAGGAACGGAAATATAGCTTTTGTGGCAAGCCCGGACGTAATGCGCATACTTGTAAAAAAGCTTTAAAAACGTTTAACGAAAAAAATCCCGATTAATTTAAATTAATGCGATATATTGTTGTTAATTAACTTGAATTTGTTATGATAAGGTGCTAAAATCCGCGCGATTCGCTTATATACGCAACTCGCTTGTATGGTACGTTACGAGATTTAAAGCATTTTTTAAAGCTTTTAGTTTTCGAAACCCTTTAAATAATTTTCCTTATTAAAAGCAAAACTAAAACGTTTTTAATAAAAAAAACTTTTTTATAACTTTTTCTTACGCTTTTTTCCCCCCCCTTTTATCCTCTTTGTTACGACCTTGATTGTAACTTTTGCGACGTTTTTTTCGGTTATCGTTCCTTAAATTATTCGAGGTATTTTCGGAATCGGAATTTAAATCGGAATCCGACGATAATAAGGAGCTGGATAAAAAAAAAAGTTACCGTTACTCCTTCCGCTACCTCCGCCGCCGCCGCCGCCGCTACCATTACCATCGCTGTTCGAAAATAAGGACGAGAAAGGTAACATATAGGATGACATTGTCGATAAGGTTCTTATTCGTAGGCCGTTACCGGCCAAGCCGCGCCAATTATCTATAAGGTCGGCCAGAAAGAAAGTTAACTTCGTTTTTTCTTTTTTCTTTTTTCTTTTTTCTTTTTTCTTTTTTCTTTTTTCTTTTTTCTTTTTTCTTTTTCTTTTTTCTTTTTTCTTTTTCTTTTTTCTTTTTTTAAGTACGAAGGACTTTTTTTTTAATTTTTTTTAATACGTCCGCAGTTAAAAATATATAACCGTATTCTGGATTCGGGGTAATAATTTGGAAATATTTATATAGTAATCCAAATAGTAATAATATATTAACTAGTTTCGATAGTTTCTATAATTCCGTTTCGGTAACGGGTTATTATTTTTCGGATAAAGTTTATTAATTAAAATTTTCTTAAATCGTTTAAACTTTTATTTATATAATTCGTTTATGTTATTAACTTTATAAAGTTTCTTTTTATTACTTATTAACTTTATTTAACTAACTTACGCTACTTTTTTTAACGGTAATTTTCGCGGCAAACATCTTAACGGTTTTACGTAAGCGGTATATCTTAAAATAAAATTATTTTTATTTTAAAATTAAACTTTTTAATTCGATAAAAAATTTTAAAGTAATAAGATATTAATATCTTTCTGCTGGATAATTCCGTTACGTAAAAGCCTTAATTAATCGTCTAAAGGTTCCGTTTTTATAATATATTAACCGAACGGATTTATTTTCGTAACTTTACCGATTATAACAACTTTAAGCCGGTTAATTAACCTTATAACGCGTTAATTATAATTTCGTAAGAATATATTATAAATAACAAAAAATGAAAAGTATAATTACGATTTTTTTAAGCTGAAAAATGTTATTATATAAAAAACGGAACGTTTTATTAAATATTATTGGTATAATAATATATATATTATTAACGATATTTGGAAAGGATTAGGATAATCCATATTATATATAGAAATATTAGATATAGATAAGGTGTATAAGTCTCGTGTAGACGCATTAAGGTAAGCGTCGTACGGGCCAACCAATCAGGTACATACCAACGCACCGGATCCCAACAGTATTATTAAATTATTTAAAATTTTAAATTTACAGAATTTAAAATATTTATTAAGTTACCGTTTTGAACCAATAATTTTAATATAAAGGACCGGGTTAAAGTAGCTATTAATAAAATGATTAAATAAGAAAATGGAATTAAATTATTATAAAAACCTTTAAATTATAAAATTTAAAATAAATTCGGGTTATTAAGAATTAACTAAAGATTTTAATTAAGTAAGCTTAACGCGGTAAATTTAATTATGTTTACGAATACTATTTACAGCCTGCTATTAAAATAAAAGACTTTTTAACAACGGCTACGTAGGAAAAAAAGGCAATTAGTAAAATTAAATATACTTAAAGTTTATTAAAAGGGTTAGTAATTAATTATTTTAAAAAGATTTTTATTAAAATTATATAAAGTTTAAAAATGTATATACGATAACTTATAATAATATCTTAGCATTAATTAAAGATTAAGTTTTAAATCAAGCTGGATTTTTTATATATAAAGAACGTAAGCGATAATAAAAAGGCGTTCGTTTCGATATTAACTTCCCCCCAAAAAAGATCAGTTTTATTCGGCTTGACAGTTTAAATAATAACAATGAAAACCCTTTATTTATAATAATTATCGTTAACCAAAATCAATTAAATATCGGAAATTACGAACGCGTTATAAGATTTAAAGATTACATATACATAATAAATTTAAATTTTTTAAAATTTAAAAAAAAAATGAATAACTCGAAAAACCGGTTATATTTTATAATATTACTTATTGCAAGGATAAAAAGCGCTTTAAACTTGTAATTATAAAGTCGATTTATAGATTAATATAAAAAACTTCCAACTAAATAAATTTAATTGTAATTCTTGCCGGGGGCGAAATAATCACAGTAACCAAGGAAATTATTAAAATAAATATCAAAGCTGTAATAAACGATTTGGTAATTTTAAATCTGGTACTTATTAATTTCGTCGTTATTCTGAATATAATATATATAAATATAATTTATTGATAAATATAAAAAGTACGGGATTTATTTTACTTAACGATAATAAATATATAATCTTTTTGGAACTTTAACGGTTAAATTACTTTAAGTATAATATAATTTCTTTAAATCTTTAAAAGTTAAGTTATTAATTAGCGGATTTTAATTTGGAAAAAATTTTAAACCAAAATTGTAACTTTCCAGGTTTTTTAATTGATTTAGAAAAGAAATGTAATATTTTAATCGGCAAGATAATATTTATTAAGGCGAAAATAACCGGTTTTTTTAATTCCGACCAAAATATAGCTTAATTTAACTTTATTTAACTGCCGAAATTTATAACGATTTTAAACCGAAGCGGTAAATTCGCGATATTAATTATAATTAGATAATCAAAATTCATATAACTTATTTTGTCGGAAATAACGGAAAACTGCTTTAAAAAATTATCTTTACGTAATTAATTATAAATTAACCTTATCGGAAATAAAGGTACCCGATATTTAGAAAAGGTCCGTACTTTAAAGGTCGATGATTCTGATTAGCCGGCTATTCTTATTAACGTAATAATACCTAAACGTATTAATGAAAAAGAAAAAAGATACGAATATATAAAAAAAAACAAAACCGATAATAATGAATTAATATATAAGGAACTTTTATTCCAAAATATAAAGGCCGGTATTTAAACGGATAATACCCTTAATTAGGGTAACCTAATCGATAAATACGTTATTAAATTCTAAAAGAAAAAGATTGTAAAAAATTCCAAAAAATTCCAAAAAAAATTTCGAAATTATTTGGTCCGAATTAATTAAGATTTATCCAGACTTTAATAAAGCTTTTAAGAATTTTATAGTTACTAAAACTTTAAAGGCGTTTAGTTATAAAAACAAAAAAACCATTAAAATAACCGAAATCGAAATCCGAAAATTCGAGGTTTTAAAAACGAAAAAAGCTTTCAAAATTCTAACTATAAATATAGAATATGAGGCCGAAAGTCAAAAGACAGCCAAGGTTTTATTAATCCAGATATATAGCCCAGCTAAATATATTACCCCGTTATTTAAACTGGCAATTAAAGTAAGTTATAAAAACGGCGAAAATTTAATTAATAAGGTTATCGATACCGGGGCTAAATTTAACGTTATCGTTTTATTATACGTTAAATGGTAAAAATTAATAATATAATAAACGTACATTTTTTTATAACTTTTAATTTTTAAAAAAGAACTTCGTTCGAGAATATAATCGAAGCTTTTATTTAATTAATTAATCGATCGCTTACTACTTTTATATTTGTCGTCGACGACAATTACGTTACGTAACCGCTAATATTAAGGTTTAATTTTATAACAAAATTAGAAATAACGTTTAATATAAACATAAAAGTAATAAGAAGAATTTTAAAATTTGGCCCGATAAAAATTATTATTACCTTAATTTTAACTAAAAAAGTTATTTTTAATATTCTCATTAATAAAAGTTTTAAAAAAAAAAGCGGGTAAAATTATAAACCGCTTTATTAACGAAAACAAATTTATAAGCGAAAGAACGGATAAATACGTTACGTGCTTTTATATTTTCTTAAGTTATAATATTTACGTTAATTAAAACCTTACAATCATTTAAAAGTTATAAATTATAAGCAAAAACTTGGGAATATTATTTTAAATTAATTTTATAATAAGAAATTTATATATGCCGTACACGGAATTTTTAAAAAAAACTCTACGAAAAAAATTAATAAAAAGCGGACCGTATAAATTAATCCGATATATAAAGCGAAGAAAAAAATTTGATCCCAGATGACGATATACCACCTAACGGATTAATACCTTCCGGAAACCCGGACTGGAAAATTAATTATATTTAACGTTAATAATAACGGGCTTAATTTCGAAATTTTTATAAAAAGTTTTAAATAAAATATATAACTTAAGGTTATTAATAAGAATATTGGAAAAAATTTATAATAAAAACCTTTCGTCTTTAAATTAAAGACCGAAATTATTAAAGGTTATTTAAAGCGAATTTATCGTAATATACCTTAATAATATTTCAAAAAATAATATTTTTATAAAACGCTTTTTTATATTATAAAAATATTTCGATACGTATTTAAACAAAAAATAACGTTATAATTTTATACCGGAAAAAATTATTAAATTAAATTAATTTTTTTACGGACTAAAAAAAGCCAATACCGCATAATAAAAAAAAGTCCGAACGATACTTACAAAGCATAACTTTCGGCCGTTAATATTTAACGATGCGATATATATTAATACGAAAACCCGAAATATAATTACTTTGTATGCAAGGTTGAATAAGTTCAAGCTTTGTTTTCCAGGCTGAGCCAAATACACAGAAAATTATTACATGATATAATTTGTACGATAGATACTATACCCAGTATCTTCGAACACGATAACTGATTAATGGTTTCACGGTTAGGATAGATTAATACCTCGGTCCCATAAAGCCTCACTCTAAAGCCGAATGCGTGGTTGCCGATAAGCTTCGACCCTGGTGAACCTTATGCCCGCTGGCTCCACGGTTCGGCAGGGTTAGATAATTATTTTGTATATTAATAACTTTTTATTTTTTAACGCTTACAAAAAACTATTACGATATATAATAAACGTTATCGTAAGTAACGTTTTTATAAATAATTTCGGAATAACAAATTAATACCTTAAAATATATATCGTCCGATAGTTTAAAACGGGTAACATCCGTCTTAACTAAAAATAATATATCGATAAAAAGTTAACAAACTTAAAAATGATAATATACGGTCGGAATTAATTCTTTTTATTAAAAAGTACTTAAATTATATATTTTATTATAAAGGTACGATTAAAATAAAATATTTTTAATTAAGCAAACCTTATTAATAAATTTAACCATTTTAATTATATAATATAACCCAATACGGCGTTTATTACGTTTATCTAAATACGTTTTATAAATAACCCGTTACCAGAATATCGAAAATATATTAAACGTTTTCCGAAATACTGAAACATACCTCGAAATTATTTATCCGATACCGAAAATTAAACGAAATATATTTTTATAACATATATAATATATTAAAGCTATTTATAACGGTTAACGTAAGCTTTACGAATAAATTTAATATAATTAAGTTAACTATTAATTATATTCTATTTATAACGAAAACCCCGATAATGTAAACGTTAAAACAATAACAAATTATTACGGAATATATTTCAGAAGTTAAATACGTAATATTAAATATAATAATTACTAAAATTATTAATATATATATTTTTTTCGAAAGATTTAAACTTATACCTAAAGGCTTTATTATTATCCTCGAAAATAATAATGGTATAAAAAATTAAGCTAAAAAAATGCCATATTACGAGAGAAGCATTATATACGCGTTAAATACCATCACGTAC
>QJOA01000645.1:0-36981 GCA_004155915.1 Monosporascus sp. CRB-9-2 | reverse complement strand
GGGGGCGTTCCAAAATGCCCCCCCCCCCCCCCGCCCCGCTCGTATTTGTCCATATACGTGTACAAGAAAAAAACACGAACACACACATACGAGCACTGCAGTGTGGACGAAGGAATTACCCAAAACTGGGGAAAACACATGTGCAAGTTTGGCCTTTCTCTCGTCGCTTCGTTACGGAGGCAGCGCCAGTAGGCCAACTCATGAGAAACTGGTGCGAGCATGTTCCATTCAGGCACAACGAATTACGCCCAAGACATATTCTTGTAAGAACAGGCTACTAGCGCAGTGAGACGGCGCAGAAAAGGAATTCCTGTCAGTGGATGTGCTGGTGTACAGAGTAACAAGAAGCACGGTGTTTAGTAAAGACAGATGGTCACTTGTTACCTGCATCTGTGTACTATAAAAAGGAATCACAACGTTGTACGAGATAGAGTTACAGTACGTGATTACTAGCCTGGGCGTTTGGCGTCTCCTTTCCCATCTGCTTTTCTAACAAGATGCCGATATCTCTTTTCTTGCGCTGAGTACCACAGTATGTGTATGCGTTCCTAGGGAAGACGGAGAATCAGAAGATTCGTTAGGAGATCCCTCGGTCGGGAGGATTGCAAAGTTTTAGATACCACAACTCCATGTGCACTTCGGCTGATGACGCATGTTCGCTTCTTGGTTGCGTGGCTGGAGAGACGATACTTCATGATTCAGTCCTCGTGCGCCAACACCCGAGATCGTAAAGTCCGTTCATTATCTAGGTAAAACTGACTGGACTGGCATCAATCCTTGTGTAGTAGCCTCTTACAACAATGCTGTTCCAACTCCCGAGCTTCGTTTGATATAAGTCACATCTCCCATAACCCTACCACACTGAGCACCTGCCATGAGGTTGCAAGGTGAGGATCGAGCCTCGCATCATCCCGGTTCATTCTATTTCCCGTATCGCGTTGCGGTCATAGTATAGAATAGAACGCCACCCATCGAGCCTCCACTTCCCTTCCACAAGCCATCAACCCTGGTCCGCCCTCTCACCATTCGTTTTAGATGACGATGACCAACAGCTCGGGATGTTTCAGCAGAAGCATCGCGGCTACCTCCAGATGGAACCGGACCGATTCCCTAGCTACATCGTGCTCGGCAGACGTATGTACCTCTACGCAGGGAAGTGCGATACTCGGAGTCGCTGGCGGCTTTAACTCCAGGGTTTGTTATTAAGCGGGAAGCTATTCGATCTAAAAGAACCGATCGTGGACTTCTGGCTTTCATAAACAATGCGTCATTGATGGTTGAGAAATATCCTCCAATAGGCAGGCCCGAGAAGTGAGGGCGTGGTTACGACGCTAAGCACTCAAAGTCCAAATTCGCGAGCCGGCTTGGAAGAAGGGGGTGTGGCTAGAGTCACTCCTCACTTCGGATCCTCCTCACCTAAGCATTCGATATATTTCGTACGTAGAGCCGAGAACTCAGTACATTACAAGAATACGAGACCGAAAGCCCGCGAGTTAGCCCGGATTTTCAGACAGTCCTCACTAAGACAAGGTGCACCGGCGCTTTCGTAGTTAGTTTCATAGGACGTGACATGACTTATGAATCGCACCTCTAAAAGATTGTAGTCAGACTGTAGTCTGATTGATGATAAGGGTGAGTGAGACCCCGGGTCCGGTACAACCACGTGCCGCACGTGGGAAGAGAAAGTCGTACTCCGGCGTACAGATCATCATCAACAACGACGTCAGGCATTCCGCTGGGGTAGCGCGTATGTGATTACGGCGGCTCCACTCCGACGTAGACTTGAACCCGTCCATGGAAGTGGTGTCGCTGGAGGAACTTATGGGAGTTCTAGTAGTGGGGTCGCTGACCACAGCGACTCTAAAGGCAAGGGCGCCGAGGGCCGGCTAACTCGGAACCCGCCCCTGGCATTGAAAGGAAGAAGCCGGAAGGTTGCGGCGTGGTGTAGGACCCAACCGGCACCGTGCGAACTACGTACTGGTAGGAGATAGTCCTCCATATGCCCACCGATCGCGTCGCATGACGGGTTTGCTGCTGACCCCGATGCAATAAACAAACACGTCGACGGGAACTTCTTACAATTTTAAAGCCGAGGACCGCAGTACCTAGGAAACTAGCACCGGAATCTCCGTTGCCAATATTTTGGTAGATCCCGCGAGTGTTAAGGCGGCGGTTCTGTCTTGTCTCCTTG
This sequence comes from Monosporascus sp. CRB-9-2, assembly GCA_004155915.1. NCBI lineage: Eukaryota > Fungi > Ascomycota > Sordariomycetes > Xylariales > Monosporascus > Monosporascus sp. CRB-9-2. Next base: position 34,790 of record QJOA01000645.1, on the reverse strand, counting down.
CACAAATTCGTTCTTCAGAGCGTGATGGGCCCATGAACTCCTACTAGTACAAATAAATACCCGCGAAAGGTGCTGATTGATAACTCACCTACCAACATCAAGGCTCTTGTCCTCACATAGGGACGCTGTGATAATACATAAAGTGAGAGCATTCAGAGATTTTTTGGTTTCCCACCGATCCGCCTTCCCCCAAAATTTTTTTTTTTTTTTTTTTCCCTTTATTTTAAAATCCATGAACTGCCGCAGACCCGGGACCGTGAGGGTCAATGGGCATCGCTGGACTGTCCCTAGTAAATGAGGCGCACGGAGAGCTACCGGTTGCTCTACATCGTAACTGCCACCTTAATTGCCTGCACAGCCACACAGCCACGGAGCAGCGATACGTTGCATGACGAGACTCCCCTGGACGATTGAAATGAGTGCCGCAGTTCCGATCTTTGCGCCATCATCATCGCTCATGATATACCTAAGCGTACAATACGACTCATTTCGCCTGAATGATAATGTCGCTGATCCATGTGATAAACTACGTTTTTTGGGGCAATTTCGGCCACTTTATAACTATTTGAGGAACTTGCAATGAACTATTCGCAGCCCTGGCCCTTCTAGTCAGGGACCTACCTAGTGATACTGGCCGGTGAGCTCGGTCTGAGCCACATCCCTTCTTATCTACAATTCTACATATCACCTCCCCGCTTCTCCAGATGCGCGATCACTGCGTCTAGCCTTCTAGTGGCCTCACTACATATTAATGTGCGATTGCCGACCGAACTCCTCCGGTCCGGCCGGCATCCATCATTCTCTGCGATTACCATGACTCGGACTACAGGCGGTAAATAACAGCGCCAGGTTATCGGTATCGCGGTCGTAGACGGTACTGTTCAAGCCGGTTGGTCTTGGCAGCAAGTAGTGTCGCGGACGACAGGGATCGGCGAAGCGCGTTATCGCAGTTCGATTCGGTCTTTGTTCTGCCAGGTGACGGCGCTCCTATTAGATTCCGGACTCCATCAGACGGCCATTGTCTTAATGCGAGTGGTACAGAGATAAGTCGGTAATTTAGCGGATCGCCTGGGGCCTGGTCTTGGGGCCTTAGCCGACCTGGTTACTGCACCGAGCTCACCGGCGACGGGCAGGGGCACGCCACGGCCACCATGGCCGTGGGTACTGAGACATCTGGAGACGCCAATGGAGTGAGTAGCGGGAGCGGCGCCGGGGTGCACGGCGCAAAGAACGTCCGACAAGTCTCGGATGACCATCCAATATCCAAGAATGCGACCCATCCCCGTGAGGATGCTGCCAACGCGCCAACCGGACGCCACTGGCCGGCTGCTAAAGAGAGCACTCTAGTCTCCATGTTGAAGGAACACAAAGAAAAGTTAAAGCACAAAAACCCACCGGGTGGATTCGACCCAACACCGATACCTGACGCACCCCCCGGGTATACCGTCCGGTTTATTTTCCACCGCGCGGCCAACCTGCCGACCGCCGACATCAGCACCGGTGCGGCGGATCCCTTTCTCAAGGCAACGCTCACGACGGCGCTCCCCAAGCGACACAAAGAAGACCCGGACCTCGTCTTCCGGACCCGCACTATTCGCAAAACCCTGGAGCCCAAGTGGGAAGAAGAATGGGTGGTTGCCAACATCCCGTCGTCTGGGTTCCGGCTCAAGTGCCGCCTGTACGATGAGGACTGGCCGGACCCGGACGACCGCCTCGGCAACGTAACTATTCTCGCGAGCGGCGTTAGTGGGGACTGGGAGGGCATCCCGCCTCCCGGAAGGGAGTTCAAGGTGAAGAAGCGCGTTGGCAGCAAGCGCGCTTATGTTCTTAAGGCTTGCACCACTGCCATCGGTGCGAGTAAATCGATGACTCCGCGTCTTTGGGTCAGCGCAGTCGTTTTGGGTAAATCTGACCCTCCCCACGGGCAGATCTTTACCGTAGGCCCGAGTTGTAAGTCACTTATACCGTCCATGTTCACGTTATGCTCCCTGTCCCGACATCGCCAACCGACGGTCTACCTCTTAATTCATTGTCTCAGCATCCAAGTTTCTGAAAACGTCGTACCTTAGCTCCCTATGCTGAGTTGGAGTCTTTACTAACCTTCTATATGAAAAGTCTATTTCAAACACTTCAGCCCAATGATTGGTCGAATGACCGGCGTAAAGGTTAACAGAAATGAGGCCGACGATTCAAATAACCATGGAGCGAACGAATCCCTTGATCCGCGTGAGGAGAGGAAGATGCAGAAATATGACTTCCAGGCAAATGAAATCCAGCTAGCAGGGCCGGTACCTCCCAAGTTATACCATCGATACGTTGAATTCCGCCCCCTCGTTGGCATCCTGTTCAGGAAATCCGGGCTCCGAGGCCGCATTCTGAGCACAGTGCTACATCATCAACATGAGCGCATCTACAACTTCGACAAAGGAACCGAATGGGGTATCGTCAAATCGTGCTCGGAAGAGGCCAGTCTCCAGCTTCTGAAGATGGCCCACTTTGACGAGGGCGCGCGCACCTTCACCTATGTCATCACGCTGGACGGCCTGCTGCGCTTCACCGAGACAGGCAAGGAATTCGGTATCGACTGGCTCAGCAAACACACGATGCACAGCGACGCCGCCGTGCACGTCGCCTGCTCGGGCGAATTTCTCATCCGCCGGCTCGAGCACCCGACGACCAGCGACGGCCCGGAGCCTAGCCAGACCACGCACCAGGGCGATCCGGTCGCGGATGGCCGGCCGAAGAGCGCGCCCCCGCCGAAGCCACAGTATTACCAGCTCGTCATCGACAACGACAGCGGCACTTACCGGCCCGACAAGTCGGTGCTGCCGGACCTGCACGCGTACCTGCAGCGCAACTTCCCCGGGCTCAGCATCCTGACGCTCGCGTGCGACGACCCCGAGGACCAGAGGATCAAGGAGGCGCAGCGCCGCGCCCACCGCAGCGAGGGCCACGCCGTCAACATGGTCCTCAACCGCAGCCCCAGCGGCAGCTCCTTCAGCTCCGACGACCTCAGCGACCTCGACGACGTCGAGCGCGCCGGCGAGGCCGGCCGCCGCAGCAAGAAGGAGCGCGCCTGGGAGCTCCTGGAGCAGCCCTGGCGTCTCAAGGAGCTCGCCGCCCAGGTTACCGGGCGCGGCGACGCGAAGAAGGAGGACGGCCCGAGTAATAGTGGCGCCTCGGTGAGCTGATGATGTTTGCTTTCGCTTTTCGAGTCTACTCGCCCTATCGACTTTTCTGGTTCTCGATAGTACATGTAGCGAGGAGTTCGCTCTCTTACGTTGGGCAACTCTAGTCAGCCTTTTTTAGATCTGCCTGAGATATCCATTTCGAGTATGAGGAGGGCCTGGTGTTGGCATAATTATTCTTTCGCTTACCCATGCCTTAATTCATACGCAACCTCAAGGCCGTCACTCGGGGTACCCTTGAATGTCGTGGCTGAGGTGGTTACGAATTTACGACGTCAGTTATTTATCGTTGTATACGAAGGAGTCAAAAGGAAGCCGTAGTATTTAACATCTGCTTCTTTCGGACTAATGGGATATTGTTTACACCAGATGAACAGGAGAGTCCAGTTACCACAAATACATACGTACAGGTGATCTTATACGTACACTGCTATACAAGCCCCTTACCCTTTGATAGCCCGGTCGACCCCACCGGGGTCTGCCTCTAGCCGTGTCCGGAGACATTCAATTATCCTCCGGTCGGCCGGTCCTCTGATGGCAGGCCTGAATAGACGTGCATAGGCATCGGTAACATTTCAGTGCTTTGCACCATTCGGAAAATCACTGCTCTCATTATTGCTATTATGACAGAAACCCTGAGGCGTCTACACGCATTGAAAATTCAGCCTCCATCCTAGACCTGCGTCATTTGTGTCCCTTCAGAGTTCGCTCTCCGTTTCATTTTGGTCCGTATTGATGTGCTTATTCCGTTTTCTCCCTAAGCGTCAAGACCTTCCCTTTCCACTAACCCGTACAGCTCGTGCCGCCACCAGATCGAACGACGCCGTCCTATGCAGACTCCCCCGTCTGACCCTGCCTTTCCGTGGATACGACATCTAGAGCTGGTTCTGTCGCCACCATTCGACCATTGCTAAACTGCGGAAGACGTTAGCCTAGCACGCGGAGGAGCGGAACGCATCCCATCAGGAAAAGACTTACTGAGCTGGTCTTCCGACCATATTGGCGCGGCGCACGCCTTTGGAGCCGAGGAACTGCAGAACCTCAATGAGCCGTGATTGGCAATCGTTGGGCGGAGACATGAAAGGCGGCAGGTCCCAGGTTCCAAGGCCGGATCGCAAAGAAGTTTCGATCTCGGCAGGACTCGCAGTTAGTGCGACCTGGAAGGTTCGGGCGTCGTCAAGCTTGTGGATTTGCCAGGGTGGGAAAAACTTTGGGGATTGGCACACCCACGCCGAGGTTGAAAAAGCAGAAGTCCAGTCAGTGGCCGAATCCTCCTTGCTCATCTCGATTATTTCCGCAATGACTGATATTTCCTCCAGACAGGGAAGGTCCGCAAGCATTCTGACGGCTCCTTCTCTACCTGATTTGATCCATAAGAGGGGAACAACGAGGGATCTCAGGAAACTGAGGGACATGACGCGGGAGGGTTGGGCGTTGAGGGGCGTGGTGAGGGCGGCTGGACACGCTTGAAGCCACGGGTTATCGATGATGCCATCCCATCTGTGGTCGAATCGGCATGTAATTCCTTTGTGGCTCGGTTGATAGACGACGGCGAATTGATCGCACTTCGGGTTTACCCAGAATACCGTGTTACTCTGAAGAGGTTTACGAGACCGACGGCGGTTATGAGGTTCTCTGAACTGCCAAAGCCAGTGTTGTGTGGCCTCGATAGGAATGAAACCCTTTGATAGCATGAACTGCCGAGATTCTTGGTTTATTTGCGACAGCAGCCCGATGGGCGCCCCTCGACCTCCGATGTATTTGGTCTGCATTAGCTCCTTGACTACCTTGACTTCGTCAAAGTTCATCGTCGCACGAAGCCACGGGTACTGGGGCATGACATGGATGGTCCAAAGAAAAGGACAACAGCCTAGACAAGGGCCTAAGTCCCGGGCCATGGACGACCACACGAGCTTCCATATCTCGAGACGCAGCTCGGGCGGCAACCTACTAAAACCTTTCACAGGTGCCTGTGGCTGCTGCGAGTGGCTCCCTGCGTTATTGGGGTGAGTATCTTTGTTTGAAGGCATTATGTACCCGATGATGTCACGGTGTCACAAAACAGCCGTGTTGCAACGATGGGGGATCGTGTGACGAGCTGCCGTGGTTAGAATGAAGGCTGAAGGCGTGGATCCACCTATCCACAGGGCGCCATCCCACAGTGAGTTCGCCTTGTTGATGGTGTATTGGGAAGATGGTGTATTGGGAAGATGGTGTATTGGGAAGATGGTGTATTGGGAAGATGGTGTATTGGGAAGATGGTGTATTGGGAAGATGGTGTATCGGGAAGATAAACAACCTGAGTACTTCCTGGATGATAATAAAGCGGGCCAGATCGTCAAAGTGTCAGTATCTGCAGTCCCTGACGAGCTGGGTCTGGCAACTCGAAAGCATGTTATGATAGCATCCGGTGAAAGGCGAGAGGGCATTAGGTGCAAGAATTTCCGTTCAACTTACTACCATATGGTAGGCCAATATGGGTAGGCCAGGGTGAGATGTAGTAGTATTGATGGTCTCGGTCTCTATGGAGAGGCGGCTCAAGACTACCTATGGATAAGTCACTAGGTACCAATGAGCCTACCAAGTGCCCGTTCCAAGATGTTGGCAACTCGTCGACAACTAGTCGACGCCCTCGTCGACTACCAATAAGTACCTATGTATCGAAGCCTGTACCCGCTCGATATTATCATTCTCGACGAAAATTCCTCCGTCAAAGCATTTTAATCATGACCCGCTCAACGTCCCTGTCGAATATTCCTCCTTCAAAAGCATCTTGACCACGTGCCTGCTCAACGTTCTCGTCGAATATCCCTCCATCCATTGCCCTATATCCATTCTTCCGTCCATCAACCGATATCGTTTAGCTAGGACCCTACGTGTAAATCAGACGTTTCTCAACACGTCGAGCAAAGCCCCTCCGAGACCTAGACGAGGGCGGACTAAGAGGAAATGAGGAATAGGCGGCGTAGAACACAGGTAGGAGAAGGACTCGACAGAAAGTTAAGAAAAGAATGCTCTCTCCAGCATAGAGAGCAGCCTATCGAGTTTCTACAGAAGTTTTGAAAGTTTTCAATCATCTATTGCCCTCTTCCAAAGACGGCGCGTTTCAAAGGGTAGAGTATCCTGAAAATATTTGGTTTATAACGGAATCCGCTAGGTGCTGGTAAGGCGACGGCACCTCGAATAACTTGCTCACTGCGTCTACAGCCTCCGAGAAGAACGGCTCATAACATCCATAACCTACACCCGGGGCAAATTTGCTCGCGTGGTATTTGCTCTGTCATTGCCGATAGGATTAAAGTGGGTACGGGCGTACGGGGGTGGCATTCGATGCTTTGGATGCCAGCCTGCCGGGAAGCTTTAGCCAGGGCGAGATCTGAGATCGAGATCTAAGTCGAAGATCGACGTGGTATTTGGCACATTACTTCGGCACGAGCTGTCTGACTGAAGAGACGCCAATTCCCCTTCGACTGACCGCGAAGGACTCTTAGGGGTGGCACGATCGTAGGATACGGAGAAAGTTTCCATGAATGAACGGCAGTGTTGACACAAAACTTCGAATAAGAGTATTGAGATACACGCCATAAACTCCGTATACTTTCAATTGTAACCTTGTATTCCTTCTCATAATCAAAAGACGTAAAGAATCTCGCGTTCAGAGCCATTAATGCGTGTGGTAAATTGGTACGAGAACGTCCCCGAATTGTAGCTGTCCACGAAGGGAGTCGTAGATGGTAATTATCACATGGAGCCATTGGTCCCAGCTAGAGTTATGCGGTGCTTGGGACGGACTGGCGACGCCACCTCGCTGAGTAACCAGCATCGAGCCGACTGCCGAGTTGTGAAACCTTTGAGCAGGGTCGAATATCTTTACGACGCCTGAGCCTCGAAGTAATGATTGGTATTCAAGCACTCCCGTGTCTGACCCGAGACTGAATTATCAAATAAGGAGGAGCAGATGACACAGGTGGAACACAGAGCTTGAAACACTCCCAAGGTGGAAGAAATCTTATCGTACTAGTGATACATTCAGCGATATGCCAGCGAGTCCCTCAAGGCAATTCTTGAGTCTATAGAGAGGCCATTACCGAGCTCGTTTAGGGGAGATTGTACACTGTCTTCCAGACGACACCGATTCATCAAGGACTCGTTATATCACGTCTGCGCCAATCCACCATGCATATCTCTCTCGTGGACGGTGTTCTCACTGTCGTAGGCCTATGTTCACCTGTCCAGGGTGCCCCGTCGTCGAATATGAACCCTGCTCGATCGAACGGCTAGCGTATTCCTAGGGTTTCTTCTGGACTCCGGAGCATAACGAACTTACGAAACCTCTACTTACAGACACTTCCTCGAATCCCGCCGGCCTTCCTGCTTGAGCTACCAAGTAGATAGGCTGTTGCTACAAAGACGACCCTAACTGCCCCGATGGAGACAAGCGGTGCGGGGGACTAAGCTGCTACGCGACCTGCAATTTTGACGGGACTACCGCCTTCTACAGCTGCGTGCTCATCCCGAACTTCGGGTGTAAGGGCGCCGCGCTGCCGAGGAAGCTAGAAATTCAGCACGAAGAACTGAGGCCTGTTGGAACCTCAGTTATTTGAACGAAAGCTTGGTCCATGAATGGATAAGAGAAAAGGAGTTCCTCGGAGAAAGATATGTCATTCCAATGGGGTTCACAAGCGACTTCCCGATTGTAGCTGTTACACCTCGAGGTGCATCTATTACAATTTGATATTTGCGCGCCGACGCAACTGTTTCACAAGTACCTGGAAATAATAGTCGAGTGATAGTGTAAATCGGTAATAGTGCCACACAGACAGGCAGTACATCTCAGGACAAACTATAAGCGTAGGAAGTCAACCACAATAGATGCCCGCCTATTTCGCCTTCAAGCTTTTATATGCAGGTTGGATACTGGTATCACGTAGCCCAACAGCCAGAAGCCCATCGTAACATGATCAGTGGTAGCATAATTAACAAGAATACGAGGGCGAACGTCAACGTCCGGCGAGGCATGAGCACGGAGCTGCTCTCAGCTCGTATGCTCTCCGCGCCCCAGTTGGGCATGGAGCGGATGTCTCTTCTTTGTGTCCTTATATATTTGAAAGAAATCTACTGTTGCGGGCTTGGACCATGAACGCCTCCTTTTGGCTTCAGCGGTTGAGCAATTCCTCTTGAAAGTATGTTGCCCTAAACGGCGAAGCGGATTCGCAATTACTCCATCCCCCCACCCATGGGATATGCCACCAGGTGGACGCTTCTACTGGGCGACATCATTGCGAGCCTCGACAAACCTCATCAGCCCATCGGTCGAGCGCCGTTGCCGGAGATTAGCGAGCTCTTCTCGTCGGAGAAGAGGGAAGTGGAATTCTTAACAAGGAAGCTCAGAAGCTGGAAATTCGTCATCCTGGCTGCGTTATTCAACCTTTTCGGTAATGTCAAATTGGTGGGTAGCCTCGAAAAGGGGTAAGTATGGAGCAGACAGTGCCAAGTTGCTCTCCGGTCTAGCGCCGGCCGTGGAATACCGGCGTATGTATGTACGTATGTATGTATGGTGCGTATGGTCTTTTGGCGCAGATAACTGGGACTCGCAGAGCTTTCCTTCGACAAGGTCGACACGGCGCAGTTCGGGTATACGCAGGAGTGCGTCGATAAGTACCTCCGGCTGCGCGAGTCGCCAGACACATCTAGAGACGGCGCGCTGCCGCCAGCCCGGCTACCTCGTCACTAATTAGCCTAAAGACCGTGGCGGGCGGCTGCGAGCCAGGAGCGAGCGCTCACGCGTGGTGGGTGGGGTCGCCAGTACTCGGGTCGACCTGGACGGGCCCAGGTTGCGGCGCGGGTTCGAGTTCATCGACGACATGAAGACGGGCTTGGGCTGGAGGCGCCGAGCAGTTTTGTGTTCGCCACCGGAATGTGGAGGATTTCGGTCAATAGGAAGACGCGTGAGGCGTGGCGTGAAGAATACATCAGGGGAGCGATGCTCGGATACGAAGAAAAAGGAAAGAGCGATGCCCCCTTTATCGTCACGCAGGCGGAGCTGCGTGCCAAGGTTGTTGGACGGGGCGACGTTGTCGTCGATGATGAAGATTGTTTTCAGTGCGTGCTCACGAAGCCCACTAGGTAGGTTAGAAAGCACGGCATGATCGGGTCAGCATATTTGATTTCTAGAACACTGGTTTTAAAGGCAGTGAGTTTCATGTAACGTTTGCCGTTAGTTAAAGTTTCAAACGATCTATTCGCGCCTCTCTAGTAGAGGCGTCCGCCGTGCTCACCAGCCTTATGCAGGATGACAGGTATCCTCTAGTTCAACAAAGGAATCGATGGAATCTCTTCCACGTAAAAGCTACCTGGATAGGGCGCGGGGGTGCGCTACCTCACAGTAAGCCAAAAACCGGATTGCTCCGTACTGTGATTATTGGGGGCGAGGGCATACCCCCTAAAATGTTCGGCAGCTATACTGTTTGTGGGGGCGTATGCTAGCTCTTGCAGTCGACGAGGGATTTCCCGTATTGGTTTCCTCATCGCCCGCGTCATAATGTAGCCAGCTTGCATCTGGGCACCCTCGAGGGGTAATTACCAGGCATACAGCCAGGGGTCCGGCTTTACCACTGGTCCTCGAGAACTACTTAGTTTACTCGGATGCCTAAGTACTGTGCCTACGCTCAGGTAGGCGGGTGTATACCGCAAACTGAGTCGAAGTCTCAAGACCGTAATGATTCTGAAAAACTGAGTACCACAACGAAGGCGAGGTTCATGGGGTGGAAAAGGAACCGTCCCAGCCTAGGGTCAAAAGAGTTGGGGCTATTCTATGCATGTAAATAGAAACTAGGGGGTGGTAACTTTCGGATTGCAGCTTATGTCGTCACAATAGCCCCAACTTGCCTGATGTAGTCCACTACATGGAGTACTGGCTCGGAATAATTACCACCTCGTAGCGGAGTCTTGCGAGGGCAGCCTGGAAAGCTGTGTCCTTGACGCTGGGCCATCCAACGTTAGTATGATATGCCCAAGCGGCCCTTAACCACCGTTACGTCTTTGTGTGACACTGGACAGAGCTTACCTTGTGACCTGCAGATCTGTCTCGGGATGTCCACACGCCACCTCGAGGCCAAGACCAGGGGGCATCATTCTGCTTGCCACTGCGGCTATGCTATGGAGAAGCAGCTAAGTTTATTTTGACGTCCCTGAGCCCCAGACAGAGCCGCATTCCGAAAGAGGCATGTAGAATTAGACGCGATTGAATGTCAACTAGCGTTACGCGGTAGCCAAATGCACTCGAGTCGGTAGGCTTTCGATGCTCGGTCCATGACTCGCTGAGGATGGCTGCATTATCACCACGACAATCCAGAAAATGTGGCAAAACGGATCTCCCACCTAAACGCAAACTTAGCTTGTTTGAAATTCATCATGTTAAAAGATCCAGGCATACTTGTACATCTTGAGCACTGACAGTAGATAATCGGGACGAATGCTCTGGTGACAACCAGCTGGTAACGTGCACCATAAAGTGTCAAGGTTGATATTACTAATTACTTGCTCGGCAGGCATGCTTTTACTCCTATGAACGGACCGAGCCATACATAGTAACGATAAATGGCCTCATTTTTGTCACCTGAGGTTGGTTGGTATCTTCCAGAAGGTTATTAATTGCCCCGCAGTCGGGCGAGCCGGAGATTCCGTTGTCGTCCGTTGTACGTATCACCCGAATGGATGAAGCAGGTGGGGTTACTGTACACGGTAAGCACGATAAGTACGAAAGTGCTTGATCGTTAATGACGTGTGACCCAAGACCTCCGAATGACGCCCGTACGGAGCTTATTGTTCTCTTTTGCCGACATTTTCCCAGCAAAGTGTGATTCTCGGGTTGGCCTCCTGTGCATTATATCCCAGTCCCAGGGGTAAGATTGCATGAATGTGACCTGGAAGAGAAATGATATGCGAGCTGCTTTTAGGCCTCATTGCGAGCACGCACAGGCATTCCGACGGGGTGCTCGGGCTTTTCCGCATTTGTTTTCCCTGAGTGTACTTATTCAATACGGTATGTGATAAAGCCCCAAGGAGGTAACTTGGGTACAGTATCTATGTCAATGCAAACAGACACCGTTTGCGTAAGCCGGGCGCTACCGTCTCAGCCGGTCCGCGATTGCGATTCGTGAGTCGAGCATTCCCCTTTCCAGCGTTTAGGTCTTTCGGTTCATCCGGGCTTGCAGCTTCCCCTGTAGTTTCCGTCGCTGTTACATCTCTTAACTAAACGATCAACAATTTCTTATCTTACCTAACGGGGAGTAGTCTGCTCTCTTCCTTCCCAACGGATCTGCAGGTAATAAAACATGACTCACTATTCGTTTATCATAAGAAAACTCGACCTGTGATGTGAATGCCCACTCACGTCCCCCAAGACACAATACACGTTCTCTATCTGATTTGGTACGGCTAGTTCAACCCGTTCGATGTCACTGTTGCTCTCACCGTTATTCTCACGGGTGGCTAGGAACGGGAACAACAAATAGCAGAGACATACCCACATCACACCATTTCTTGTAACGAAAACCTTCACCTGGTAACATACACCAATGGCAACAACACTATCAAGCGTCCCCGTCAAGGGCGGCCCCGTGACCTTACCTCGTAATGATAGTAGTGACAGCTCTCGTTCTAGCGAGATTGTCAATGAGAAGACCGCCGCTTCATCGGCGCTGCAGGGGACGGCACCGCAAGGGAAGCCGGGATCCAAACAGCATGGCAGGGTTGACTTAGATCGCACGGCGTCGACTAAGCGCCTGAAGACCTTCATCAGGTCCTTCAAGCACATTCGGGATCTCACGCCCAAGGAGGTGGATGACTTCATGGCCTCGTACGAGATCTACAACCAGGACTGGGCGGACGAGGAGGCGATGATCGCCGCGTTCGGGCCCAACTACGCCCAGAAGGTGGGCGACTGCCTCCAGGCCTACTACTCGGTGCTCAACCACCTGTGCAGCCTCGGCGACGTGGAGAAGATGTACATCCCGCCGCTGATGGACAAGAAGGCGTCAGTGCGGGACAACCAACTGCTCATCGAGGAGGCCATCGCCCGGGACGTGGGTCTGGGCCCCGGGATGCGGGTGCTGGACCTCGGGTGCGGCCGCGGCCGCGTCGCCGCCCACATGACGAGTTACTCGGGCGGCGCGCAGGTCGTGGGCCTCAACATCGACGCGGACCAGCTGGCCTCGGCGCGCGCCTTCAACGCCGAGTGCGGCTTCGCCAACGAGTTTGTGGAGCACGACCAGAACTCCCTGCCGCTGCCCTTCGCCGACGCGAGCTTTGACGCCTTCTACGAGATCCAGGCGCTGAGCCTGTGCAAGGACCCGGCGGCCTTGTTCCGCGAGGTCTTCCGGGTGCTGAGGCCCGGCGCCAAATTTTTGTTGTTGGACTGGGTCAGCCTGCCGGCGTACGACCCCGGGGACCCACGGCATGCAGGGCTCATGCGCCGCGTCAAGCCGCTCATCGGCGCCATCGGCACGCCGACACCCGCGGGCTTCGAGAAGGCGCTCGCCGACGCCGGGTTCGAGGTCCAGCGCTCCGACAACCCCAGCATCGACGGCCTGCAGGCGCCCCTCATCGACAAGGTCGATATCTACTTCCGTGCGTTGCGCCGCCTCATCCACGGCCTCGTGAGGGTGCACGCGCTGCCGCGCCACTTCAACACCCTCATCGACCGCTTCTGCCTCGACGGCCAGGCCTTTGTCGAGATGGACAACATGCGCCTCATCACCACGACGTACCGCATCGTCGCGCAGAAACCGCCGGTGGTAGCTTCGGCGAAAGCGACGGCAGTGGCGTGAGTACCAGACAGAGAGATGGGAATGGGCCACAGAGGGGGGTTCGGTGTCTGTAAGGGTTCTATGCTCGGAGTGGCTCAGGGGGCGTCCCGGACGGACGGCTTCACTTGACTGGTGATTTTTGGGTTCGAGCACCACGGCTGTTGAACAGCTGAGCTTCTATTTGTCATTTGCATTACCTGGGTTGTTATGTACCCTAATCTAGATAATTCCCCTTCAGCGCTATTAGCATTTCGCGAGTGCCTTCGAGCAAGTACTACTTCTCCATTTTCCAGAAATATCAAGATGAAGAAAAGTACTAAGTTACGGCATTCTATAAGCATCTACATAGGCAACCTCGTTTGAAGTGTAGTGACGGAGCTTCAGATATGACCCCCAAATTTTACTTAGCGCTAGGTGAAAAGCGATCACTATTTGTTGGTGCCGCTGCGTCTTTGTCCTGGTTTCTTCTCTGGAGCTAACTCACCCCTAACGTTTGCAGTGAGTCTTTGTATGTCGGTGTTCTGCGGCTTTCTGGGTAACAAAGACTCTCGAGCTGGGCAGAAGGCACCAACTGGTGTTATGTCTGGACTGCTGATTTGCTAAAAACTGTCATCACTTAAAATTCTGTCCACCATAGATACGTCAACTCGCCGCCACTCCGGACCACTTCCCAGGGGATCCCGAGCCAATGATACAGAGCCAGGGCAAGAGTAGATGGTCGCGATGTCCGCCGCCGAGCACTCAGACAGCAACTCAGAGGCCTCGGAGGACAGCACCTCGCCCGAGGACCTATCGCTGACGCCGGAGCATTCGCCATCCCCGCGACTAGGCCGCGCCTCCTCCGTCACCGACGATGGGGCTCAACCACAAGACGAGGACGACGTTCCCGAATCCGAGCAGTCGAACGTGCCCTACATCAAGACCCTGCAAGAGCTATACCGCGTCGTCGACTCGATCGCCGGGTCGTCCACAATAGACGGCCGCCGTATCCGCGAGAGCGCCGCCGCTGCAAAGGACGCGGTAGACTACGATGGCGACGACAACGGATACGACTTCTACGACATTGCCGACGACGCGCGGGACCTCATTTGCCTGGCGTGCGCGACGCCGTACGAACAGGCGGCCGACTCGGTGCCGTTCCGCACGAGCTTGCGGCTGCGGTACAACGACCCGGCAGGCCAGACGTGGGCCGTTGGCGACCGGCTCGTGCTGACGGAGACGACCGAGGACAGCCAGCCCGAGGGCCCCGAGGTCGCGGCTGCCGAGGCGGCACGCATGCTGTTGGGGCGGCGGACGGCGGATCCCGTCCCCGTGCCCGCCGTGCTCGCCGCCTGGAAGGAGCGCGGCAGGGTCATCACGATCGCGGAGCGCCCGCGCGGCCGCCGCCTATATGACGTGTGGTGGGAGCTCGGGCCCGGGGACCGCGAGAGCCTCGCTGCGCGCGTCGCCGGCTACGTCGAGCAGTGGCGCCGCAACCGCTCAGACGCCATCTCCAGCATCAGCGGATACAGGGTGCGGGGCCACGACCGCTTGCTTGGCTGCGGCGGCGGGGACGAGGAAGACGGCTTCTGGCCCTGCTACTCGGACGTGCAGTTCTGGGGCGTCGTGCGTGACTGCCTACGCCGCCACGACAACAAGATCGAGGAGGACGTAATCCGATTCCTCGGCGAGTACATGCCCGAGTCGTACCCATACGTGCTGACGCATGGCGACCTGTCAACGCGCAACATCATGGTCGAGATGGACGCGGAAGAGGTCAGGGTGACAGCGATCCTGGGCTTCGAGAACGCGGCATGGCTGCCCGTGTGGGCGGAGAGCGTCTGTGCGAGGTTCTGCTACTGCCGCGAGGACGAGCAGTGGAAGGCGTTGCTGGCCCGGCACCTGCGCGCGGACCCCCTGGCACTCGACTGGTGGTGCCTGTGGACCGAGCTCGAGGACACGGCGCCGGACGCGGCGCGCGTCGAGATTCTAAAGGAGCGTTGCCGGAGGTGGCCGAAGCCGCCCGCGGAGAGGCGCTCGTTTAACGACTCCGGGACTGAACCGCGTCGGGAACCACTCAGAGCCGAAGGGGTCAAGGTGCCGGGGGAGAGTGCATCATACGGGGATGGTAGGGATTACACGCGGGAGGCTGTGGATGCTGAGCGTCCGATCTTCAACTCGGAACCGATCCAGTTTTCCGATCCTGAAGCGACGGATCCCGAGGACTACGATGACGACGGTGATAATAGCAGTTCCGCGGATGACGTTAGGAAAGACATATTACTCGAAGGGCTGCGAGAAAGTGGTATCTATGATACGAGCAAGGATCCTCAGAAACAACACCAAGTGAATGATAAACAAGAGCCCGATGAGCAGAAAGAAGATGAAGGGGAGAGGCCTCACTACAAAGAAGAGAAAATTGGGCTAAAGGGCGAGAGGACCACATGGCACACCAGCAGACCTACGCGGGCCGGGGAGCTACAGAGTAACGTCCTGGGACCAGGTACCTTCACGAGGACAGACAGGTCCCCAGGACACTCACCGGGAGATGCGAATACGCGACCATATAAACCAATCGTTCCGCCTGGTATAGGGAACTTAGACCAGCGGCTTCGGGGGCGTACGATGGGTCGTAGCAGCGGCAGAGAATCCCGACCACTTAGTTCGAATAACAAGCGCTCATCGATGCGGTCGTTCGACCAGAGGACCCTACAGCCATTCACGCTACAGCTGCATACAACGGGGTCAAGGGGGCGGCCGTACAGTTTACCAGTGATTCCCGCCTCCGACATGGAAAGACTTCGCAAAATCGGCGAGGACGATAAGGACGGTACTGTCACGGGAGCTCCAGAGCCGGAGAAAGGCAATGATGCAGCCAGGGACGAGCCAAGCGGGGGCGTCGCGCTGCCTACCATCCAGGAGCAGCCAGCGACACCGCGGAGGCCCATGGCGTCCGGCAGAGCCCAGCCTACATCCCTGTATGGGGCGCTACACGCTTGGGGGCAGAATAGGACGCCAGGGTCGCATGGTAGAAGCCGCTCGAAGTTCGGCTTGCCGCCGAGAGCTGCTCCTGAGTCGTCGTATCCGGAGAGGCGGGCACTAAGTCCTGAACCTCCAGGTTATGACTGGAATGACGCTCGGATACTGTAGATGGGAATGGATTGACGCACAGTAATCAATCGAGACGCGGCGAGGCAGGAAACCTGTCAGAGCTGTTTGGCAGGAACAGGCAAGGGGTAATTTAGGGAAGTTCAAGAAGAGATTGCCTTTATCTAGTAACTCTTTATGTTCTAGATGTACCATAGCGTGGATGAGCGGGTGCATTGGGACGTTTGGTAAGAGTCCGTCCGCTTGAGTGGGATATGAGAGACGGTCGGGTCCTGCTCTGCCGGTAAGTAAGTAATGCAGGAACGAACGCTTTAAGCTCTTGCATAAATGGTGGCGTTAACCGGTAGTAGTCTAAGATTAGAGATTAGACTAGGTAAACGCGCAACTACTGTACCTGCAATACAAACATGTGGGGGGCTGCTTCGACTGACCTTCAATGTTGTTACAGGTCGTATATATGAACTCTAATAACACGCATATAACTCGAATTCGCTTACATATTCTATTCATGTAAATAAATACCCATTTCACTAGTTTTGTAATAAGTTAATTGTTTGAATACTGCATCTTCATTTGTCTCGTAGTGGTCTATGCATTTTCTTTTATTTCCAGCTAACGCTAGGGCGGTTGTTGGAGCTAAAGTTGTCCATATTGGTGGGGTTGGAAGACGCGTTGTTACTGAATCTCAGCAACACGTTTTCTTCATTTCACGCTCAACGCCAATCGCCTAATCGCGTACCTTCGTCGCCAAAGCTTTTGCATTCCTTTTTTCGTAAGCACCTGCATTATTGGGTATACCAATGCCTTTTCTCCTGGCGCATTTAAACAGATCCTCGCTTCTCTCCACTTATGAATTGCAGCTTCGAGGTACTCTGTAGCCTTTATGAAACCGACGTGGATAGCTGAACGGTTCAATGGTCGCCGATCATCCACATACAGACCTAACATAGCTCTCAGATATCATCAACGTCATCGTCATCGTCATCTTCTGTCCCAAGTAAAGCCGTCCTTGAGACATTCTCAGACACCAATAAAGCCACTTTAGTTAGTTCGCTACGTACGGGGTACATATTCACGTATCTCATCATGGTAACTGCGCCTGGCGGCCAGCCCCTTGCGCCTGCATTCGCGTCCGAACCTGCGCCTGCACGGACCTCCAATAATCATGATAAAAATCATACCCTCAACTCACCAGGAACATCTTCCACTCCACATCCAGAACAAACGGCAGAGGAACATGAGATACGAAATTCCTTTCTCCAAGGCTCGATGTCCCGGGAGGTAGAGGAGAAACTAAAAGGCTCTGCCGAATTGCGTCGAATGGTCCTGGGCACTCCGGTCTCATTAAAGGCTAAAGAGGCTGTAGTGGGAGGGCAGATGTCTTCAGAGCTCCGTTCCAAGATGATACATGACATAACCCGATATCAGAAGCCACAGTCTACTATACAAGAAGCTGCTGCCGGTGCGCAACGACAATCGGCCTCACCAATTGCGACCGCCGCTGAGGCCACAGCCGCACTAATGGGCAACTCGAACAGTGCCGGACACGGCGCCTCGGACAATCCGTCACGGCTTGATCGTGTTACGCCAGCCACAAGTGGAACTAGCCCAACCAAAGATGGGATGAAGACTGACCCTCAGCCCCCTAGATGGTTTGCGAAACGCTCAAATCGCCCTGAACGGCCTCTTATAGGACCATCTGCACTCACCAAAGAGAATTACCGTCCCAGTACTGCAACGGCATTCCCTAAACTAGGCCCTATGTGGTCTCCTGCAGATGTCATTGGTCCAGAACCAGACCGGGTCGTTAGTGATATTGCGCCACTGCCATCGGACCAAGACACATCCATAATGACCTCCGCTGACAAGAATCTCAAGAGAAAGCGCAACAGCCTGTCCATGTCGAGCGGGGATTCCGCGGCCCGCCCCAAAAAATCTCATTCAGCCCGGGATCACCCATCATCAGAGCCCTCCCAAAGACAGAAGCTCCTAAAGTTGGCGGCCGGACATTCGTCTAAGGCGACGAGAGCTAAACCATTGTCGGCAATATCCTACAAGAGCAAGCCAAAGACCCCTGGCTCCCGTAAAGAAGAATGGCTCGACCGGCCAGCCCCGTCCAGCATGGACAGGGAGCAGACTATTGTCAAACTCGATGCTGCGGATGATGCGGCATTCAGAGAGCAGCACTTCGCCCTGGATTCACATAGCTCCGACAAAGACTACTCCGAGGAAGAAGATGGCCATGAATCGGAAGGCAACAGCGACGGTGGACCTTCGATTGTTCTTGGGCAGGAAGTTCATAGTGACGAGGAGGTCGCAGTAAACTATGAAAGCACATCAGGGGTCACAGATGGGGCGGCTTACAACTATACTCTATTCAAAAGTAGGTTGTATTTTCCGCTATGACACTTCGCTCGCTGACAAGCTCGTTTACAGCTGCTTCTGGGGAAACCGTTCGCACTGCCGGTGCGTTGATACCACAAGGCTATCGAAAACATGACGATCCGGACTATCCTTGGATATGCCCAGTCCGCTCCTGCAGGGCAATATTTCCTCAGTTGAGCGGACTTGGTGGTCACTTCAACGTAGGTAAGGCCTCCCATTACGACCGGACATTGCTAACTAGAGCATAGCGGGGGCATAGAAGGGCCAAATTAAACGACAACGGAGACGGCACCCTATCAGTTGTGGGCCAGCAGGAGGATGATGGCGTGAAGCCTGCAATGGTTGTCTCTAAAAGACCCCTGGACCCTAACGAGCCACCGATGGCAGCACCAGCCGTTCCTGCCCAGTTGAAGAGTAGATATGCGAGAGAGCAGAGGAACTCGGGGGCATTTCATGCGCAACCGGGGACGCCCAGCACATCGATGAAAATTGCAGACAAACAAGCAGCTCTGAACAGCCCACCGGGGGGGAGCGGAGAGGAGTTGTGGCAATACGTTCACCAGTATCTGAAACATACTCCTTTCTCCCCGATACCGCAAACTGGGCACGTTCCGCA
This sequence comes from Monosporascus sp. CRB-9-2, assembly GCA_004155915.1. Lineage (NCBI taxonomy): Eukaryota > Fungi > Ascomycota > Sordariomycetes > Xylariales > Monosporascus > Monosporascus sp. CRB-9-2. The sequence continues at coordinate 15,705 of QJOA01000645.1, read as the reverse complement.
AATGCTTTCTCTTCCACGCGTCCGAGATGTAGAGTTCAGGGAGAACCCGGCGAATCCTTATTCCGAGGCCAGGGCTCAGGACATCAGTGCGCTTATCATGCAAGTGACTGGACAAGAACCACCTCATCCATGCAGCAGATGTCAGGAGGGTAGGGGCCCTTTCAAGGGATGCTATCTAATATCCGTCGAGGCTCCTCAAAGCACACGCAATTTGGTGAGGGCCTGCGCGAATTGCTTTTATAAGTGCAACCAGACATACTGCGACCTGAAGGACTGGTCGCTACAGGCGTACCCCGAGCTGGCCGGATCCTCCGAACCAAAGCGAACTTCCACCCAGTCCCCGGCCCGAACGAACCCGTTAGCCTCAAAGTCATACCCGGAGAGGCGGTCTGATCGAATTGTCTTTAGGGAGTCAATCGCTGAGTCGTCTTCTGCATCCAACAAACCCCAAGCTGTGACGGAGGGACATGATGAGTCTAGCATCAATATCAGCTCTAACCAAAGTATGATAAATGAGCCTCGTCCTCAGACACGACGAGATGGACATACATCGGTACAAGACGACACCATCCTGTTTTCGAACCCCCAGACGATTGTCGCGAATCCGGCACAATTATTGGAGCTCGAGACCTGGGAGGTAGCTCCTGGACGAATTCGCAGCAAAGGGGACCTGCCCGCTGAGAGTATGTTTTTCCCCTAACTCCGGTCCCAACGCCGATTATCGGTGATATTATGTGCTCTATTCACCTGCCGCATATATGCAATGTAGCTAACAATGTCCAGATGTCGCGTTCTCAACAACCTACCTGTCTCAACAAGGCCAAGCCGTCATGGTCGCTCCCAATATCGCCTTCCAGGTCGTCACCGTTAGGCCGGGCACTACGCATATGTGGAAGAAGGACGGCACGGACAAACTACGCCTGTGCTCTGTGGCCTCCGGCAAAGTGAAAGTAAAGATGCACGGCGAGGAATTCACGATCGGTCCTCACGGGATGTTCAAGGTGGGGCCCGGCGTGGAGTGCACTGCAATCAACACGCTCTACGTCGACGCGATGCTGCATATCAGCGTCCTGCCCGGGAACTTAGGGGCGGATTAAACCGGGGGTGAGTCGAGCCGGGTTGATTTGGGTGTGTGATCGGGATTAGCTACATGGCTTGGGCGTTGAATTACTGGAACTGTAAAGGTTTCAAGGACTGCGGTTGGCTTTAAATTAAAAATTGATGCTAGGTGCGTACTCAATATACCAAGGGACAAATATGCGTTCATTTATCATTGAAGAAGTGCCATCCCGCCTAAAAAGAGAAGACAGACCGTCCCAACCGCACCCGAGACCGGGTTCAGCATGGTTTGTGCAGCGAGGCCGGTGACAGGCGTGATAGTATTATGGTCATCACTACACCGCGAAGTCAGTTCCATTGAAGAAATCATCACTGGGATCGAAATGCATAACTTACGCGCAACTCCAACTGTCCGGCCGATCCACGTCGCCCACGCCGTCCCACGCGGCCACCTTCGGATACGCGCAGACGGGCCGCTGCCTCAGGATCCCGGACGGGGGTTCCTCTGACGACCGCCACGTGGTGGCGACGAACGAGTCGACGGGCACTCCCCGCTCGACCCAGTCGACGAGCGCCATCAAGACATCGTGCCCCGGGTCCCCCTCGAACCCGGGCACCGAGTGCGTGCGGTTGCCGAAGACGGCCGCCTGGTACGCACCCCCGAACGCCCACGGCGCGTCCACGTCCGTCAGCCCGCAGTGCTGCATCCCGGGGACCAGGAAGTAGCGGAAGAAGTCGCGCGTCGCGTTGAGGTCGCCGCCCCTGTTAATTTTCATTCGCTGCTGCGTCAGTCACCGTGATGGTACACCTGATAGCGGATAGAATGATGTCCATCAGATTAAATAGGGGATGGGTCAAGTAGTGATGGGGTTTTAGTCCGGGGCGGGCATTCACTTCACTTACATGGCCTCCACGGTCCGGTTGTAGTACAGGTCGGAGCCCCTGGTCGGCACCAGCGCGTCGGCCATGCCGTGGTACATGAGCACCTTGCCGCCGCTTTCGCGGAAGGCTCCGGCGACGGCGCCGTAATCGTCGGCGGTGGCGCCGCCCGGGTCGGACCGCGCCGACATCTCGACGACGCTGTCATTGAAGTCGGAGACGCCGAACCCCGGGTCGTCGAGCACGAAGTACCGCTCATAGCCGATGGCGTAGGGGCTCGCGCCCGAATAGTTGAGCACCACGTGCATGGTCCACTCGGACCCCGGCAGCAGGCCCGGCTGGATCAGCTCGCCCGTCGACTCCGACACGTAGTCCCCGTACACCCTCATCAGCGTCCCGATCTGCGCCTCGGTCAGGCACACGGACTCGGACTGCGGGGTCACCGTGGTCGAGCCCTCGGCGCTGGCGCCGGATACGCCGCACGCGAGGTCAGCTAAAAAGTCGAGGGCGCAGCGCTCCGGCGCGCTGATGATGCCGTCCCTGACCCCGTCGGCGCCGTCGCACCGGCGCGACACCTCGCGCGCGAGCGGCCGCAGCGCCGTCCAGGGAACGTGCCCGGGGCTGCCGGCCGGCCAGTTCCACTGCGCCACCTTGGTGCCCCAGTTGTTGAGCCGGCTCGTGTACCACGCGGGCGCGCCCACCAGCACGCCGTCGAAGCTGCCGGGCGAGATCTGTGCCTCCTTTAGCCCTTGCCGCCCGCCCGTCGAGCACCCTGTGTAGTATGAATACTCGATGACGCTTTTGTTGGCGCTGTTGTTGCTGTTGCTGTCCATACGGCCTTCGTTGTCGTCAATACCGGCGTAGTACGCCTCTACGAGCCGCTTGCCGAGCTCCACGGACCCGTGCATGGCGCGCCAGCCCCAGTCGGTGCGCGACTCGGGCCGGCCAAGGGCCCACTCGAGCTGGGTGCCCGTCGAGTTGTGGCCCGTGTCGGTCGACAGCGCCGCGAACCCGTAGCGCGCCCCGACGCCCATCTCGAGCCAGTTGATGCCGCCCGCGAACCCGCCGTTGCCGACAGTCAGGAAGCGGCGGTTCCACGTGCTCCCAGGGTCCGGCAGGAACAGCCCGAAGCGGAAGGACGACGATGGCGACGACGCCACGCGCACCGTCACCGCGCACAGCGCCGGCAGGTCCTCGGGGTCCCGAGGGTACGCCACGTTCGCGGGCCCCTCGCCGTGGCTCCCGCCCTGCGGCACCGCCGTCACGTTCTCGAGCGTCGCGTTGGGGGGTAGGGCGCGCAAGAAGGTCGATATGTTGCATCTGCCATCCACGGCGGTCTCATCCGTGGAGTTCCCCGGCCGTCGGCTCGGTGGTGGTGGTAGTGGCGGTGGTATTAAAGACATCTTCCCTGTCATGGCGGCTGATAGCTGGTAATCGTTGTCCCCTGCTTTGAAAGCAATAATATCAGCGAAAGGGGTCGTTTGCTATCTGAAGATATACTTGCTGAGGCGATGTACTATCATTATTCTTTTTCATTAATCCAGGTGCGATAGCGAGCCCTCCTTGGAATTCCGCTGTCTTAGAACTTATATGCAGGCCGGGGGGTTCATTCAGGCTCAATTCAGCTTGCTACCCAGGACCGCTACCTACCTACCCATCGGTACTAGTAGCGCGACCAGCTTCCCGGGTCACGTCGCGGCCACATGACGAGTGCAGTGAACTTCGATCTATGGAGCAGATCTTCGGCAATAGGGGGATCTAGCCCAACTTCTCTAGTAAATCTACGTAGCAAGCTACTCTATGTGACGGCAGTTTATTCTCTCGCCTGTTAGTGAGTATTGGCCGTGGAATACTCATTCTCGTGCGTGACCTGCCCAATATTGGACCCATGTCAAAGCCACCCAAACGTCCCTTAGTCTAAACGTTGATAAACAGGTTACTGGTTCCAACATGTAACGGGGTATCCGTAGAACCCTGGGATCTAAACATGAATGCAAGTAAGCGTGCTAGTTAGACGTACCGGCAGGCCAAGTCCTTGTAATGCAGCCACCATTGCGGGGTTCCCTGCTAGCTTGTCGAGCCTGCCGCCACGGGCCTTGGGGTCACCCGCAAAGAGAACCCGAGGCCACCTGTGGGCGGGCCTGAAGCGGCGTAGTTGGCCCGCAGGGGTGACCCCGACTGGTTCCAGTGACGCGGAGACTGGGTCTGTGGTGAGGCTGGATGGTGTGTGTGTTTCCTTCAAGCTCACATGTGCTGGGCGTGGTGGAAGTAACCGTAATGTCGAGGTCGTGGATATAGAATGTGGCCATACAGAGTTTGGACAAAGGTTTCTTAGGCGGTTTTGCTGTTCAATAGCGGTCAAGATACTGGAAGCAACGATTTTAATGTTTCCGATAATGATTTTGTGACAGAGGGTGCGCATAGAGATGCGGACGAAAAACCCTCTTTGCAGGATATAGCACGTTTACGGCCTTAAAGAAATAAGTTCCTAGATGTCCCTTGCAACGACCTGCCAACTTGACAACTACTAATTACTCTGAAACTATCCACAAGAACGGCCCAGCGCGCAATAGCCGCACATCTAGAGCTACGGTGGTAGATCATAGCGCGTACAACCTAGGCGCAGGCCCCCCCTCCGCCGCCGTAAGGATCCTCCTGTTCGTGAGGGCATAATAGTACCGCAGCGCGAGCGCGCCGAGCGAGACGAAGAAGAGCATGGCGCAGTTGACGCCGTGGCCCGTGGGGTACCCACGGGTGGCCTCGTCGGCCTTGTAGATCCAGACGCCGGGAATCTGGCCGAGGCCGGCGCCGATGCTGACGTTGAGCGCCACCGCGAGCCCGATCGACGCCGTGCTCCACATGTTGGACGTCAGCCACCCCAGCATCGGCGGGATGCACGAGAAGGCGCCCGCCGCGCCCACGATCAGGCACCCGTACCGCCCCGCGTACTCGGTGGCCGGCAGCAACGCGGATACCAAGAAGCCGACCGCGCCCACCGCTGCGGCGGCCGAGCAAGCGTACGCCCGGGCGTTGAAGTGGTCGCCTAGCCACGAGACGGTGATCTGGCAGACTTCAATTCCCCCCTCCGTCAGCTTAACTCTTTTCACCAGCTTATATGTAGGCATTCTTACCATAAGCGACGGCCCATGGGGGCACCGTCATCAACTGAGCCTGGAGGTCGGAATATCCGAGACCGGAGACGATAGACGGGGTGAACAGCGAGAGTGAGCTGAACGGCAAGGACACGGCGAAGTATATGGCATAGTGGCCGTACAGGCGCCAATCGGTGATCGTGGCCTTCGTCTCCGCCCAGGTCAACGACGCGGCCGACCCCTTGGCGCCTTCGAGGTGCAGCCTCTGGGCGGCCAAGTCCTTCTCGCTCTCGCTGAGCCAGGAGGCCCGCTCGGGGTAGTCGGGAAGGAGAAACCATACGAAGAAGGCGCTCACCATCGACGGTATGCCTGAAGAAAATAAGTCAGCCAAGCCCATCGTTTTGTTCCATCGGCGCACGGCGTTGTACCTTCTAGTATGAAGAGCCAGCGCCATCCGGGCAAACCGCGGACCATATTCATATGCCCGACCCCATAGGCTATGGCACCGCCGAAGGCGCCAGCAAGCGTGGCGCTCGCGAGTATGAACGCTACGCGCACACTGCGCTCGTTGGTCTTATACTGTTTCGCAGCTAGGGTCAGATCATTCTCTACGGAGCTTCAGACGCTAAAATAGACAAGAACTCACCCAAAATGTTAAATAGTAGACCAAGCCGGGGAAGAGTCCAGCCTCAAAAGCACCGAGGAGAAACCGCACGCCGGTTACTTGGCCGAAATTGTGCGTCCCGCCGAGACCAGCGCTGATGGCACCCCAGGAGAACTATAGCACTCGGAGTCAGTCCATTTCTATTCGCCGTCTAGGAGGAGAGCTTCTGGGGGTTGAGCCACCACTCAAGTGAACTCAATCAAGCAACCGGACACAACCAGAGAGCAACAGAGTAAGCCTGCGCACTCACCATGAGAAAGGCGAGCCATCGGGATGGTCTCAACTTCTTGAGCAAGATATTCGATGGGACCTCAAACAAGAAATCTTCAAGTGGTCAAGTTGGTCAGCCAAGCGGGCAAGAGTTCTGTAGCCCATTGTATCACGCTTCCATGCCAATGGACGATGTTCGAATCCTCGAAACCCTAGGAAAGGACGGCCCCGCAATACAGCTAGAGGGAGGCTGAGGGTTTTAAAACTCACAGCCAATCAGGAAGATCATGAGCGCGATGTTGAACTGGTAATTCGACATCCCGGTATCTGTTTGCATGTCGTCCCCGGTCGACGAGTTGAGCACTTTCGCGTTCCCGATGTTGGAGCGGTCGAGGTAGCACAGGAAGTAGATGGCCGCGGAGAGCGGCACGATGCGCTTGTCCTGCCTCCATACCAAGGCCTTCTCAGCGGCCGACGAAGCGGCGACTCTGTTGATTATCGCCTAGGTATTATAAGACGGTGCCACAAGTCAGACCTCAAAAGCGAGTGGTTACTCACGTCCTTCAGGTGGTGGCCCCCTTCGTGTTCCTCCGCCCCTGTCTGGCCGGCCTTTTCCACATCAGTGGGAACGTCGTTCGCTGGCGCCATCGTGAGCCAGTTCAGTTCGCCACGCTCTTTTGAATTCGAGCCGGTACGCTAAGTGTTGAACAAGGGAGAGAAATACCAACAACATCTTTGCGTCCCTCACGCTAAGCTTATCAGAGAGACCTGGGACAGCCAACCACCGTCCTCAGGGCCTTCACCGACGGCCTAGCCTACGGGTAGCAATGCGGGGGCAACGTTGCACATGTCCCCTTATAGAATGGGCTTATATTAACCCTCCTCCCAGGTTCTCATTTGACGTCGCATCGCAGGATGGAGAAGTTTATTATACGTTGGACCAATCAGGATTTGCTTGGCGGAGGACTTCAGCTCCTGTGTCACCCGAACTGCGGGGAACCAAGACCGCTTCATCCTCCGAGGTTTGGATAAGACACACAAAGAGTCCTACGAAGTGAGGCACCGCGAATCAAGAGCTAGACAAAAGTTCGAGGCAGTCTATACTAAGTATGTAGTCGATATCAAATGGAATAAGCCCGGCAATTGCGAAAGAGGCGGAACCACCCGTCCGGATGTTGACGGATTGCGCTAGCTTGAGCTTGTTCGAAGAACTAGCAGCGCCTCGCAAAGGAAATCCTTGGTGTATACTCTCATTTAGTTCGCTGGTCAAAGTTGGCGAATAGGAGGTTACATACAACTCCCTGAGGTATTCTTTGCTAGTTGCTTTCACCGGGACCACCGTAAGACCTGGCAGAATCTCATACAAGTCTGTATCGGAGTAAATATACTCTGATGATTTTGCCAGTGCTTGCCTCTATCGCAAGGTGACGAAGATCGAGCTTGGCAGAAATGTCAGTGCATATTCCATATAATTTTTATGGGCGTCTAATACTAGCCTCATACGGCATATGGTGGTCCAGTGGAGTTAGCTAACTAAAAATGCCCTTGTGACTAGAAATCGGTGGGTGGCCGAAACGTCGAGAGGCTGCACCACCCATGAGCAGGCAAGGCTAATATGACTTACCCAGCATCACTACGTTAAATCCAGTAGTGATCCCGTAGGGCACGGTGCAAAGGTTGAGGAACAAACGAAAGCAGCAACGACGTTCAGGATAATAGTAAATTTAGGTGTTTTCAAGCAGCCGGAACGACCTTATTTCAAAGCCCCAATTACTGAGCAGATACGGCATGTACGCGGTGAACCCTAATAAACCGTCCAATGGCATATGCCCCAAACCGAGACCTATATGTATGTGTCTAATAACTGCCTCTAATGCAGGTGAGCCGTATAATGGAGTTTTATCTTCGATGTTTGGGGTTTCAATTGGGCGGTCGAATGATGATGTTCTGGTTACGTACCAAGTCCTGGGCCAAACTCCAGTTGAAATGCCCTATTGACGCACTGTATGGCTCTTTCCTGCAAGGTACCCGCCAACTATCTCATGATCAAAGGGAAGGATGGCCTCCGATATCGTGAGTCCTGAAAGTTTAAATCCTGTCGGATGAACGCAGAGCCAAATATCACCAGCCAAACAATATCGTGGAAATCAGACACGCATAGAAACCACCCATTGTGAATCTGAGACCGCCAATGTCCAATACTCACCATGATAATGACACAGGACCCGTTCCCTCCGGTGTCGCCTCGCCTGATCCACTACTAGGCCCTTCCCGCCAAAACCACGGGGTAATCGATCGCAAGGCGCTAGCCAGAGCCCTCAGCCAGACGCAAAGGCAGAACCAAACGCAGGATATAACCGACCACGATGAGGTCCTACTCGATCCGATGTTGGAGCTTGGGGCCATCCGAAGCCGGCGGGCGGAGAGCACCACCAGCCACCGACCTTCGCAGGTGGGGCTCGCGGAGGAAGCTGGGAGCCCTGCCGCCCTCATCTCTCAGGGCGTGCCGCCCGAACTGCCGAGCCTGCTGGCCGAGATCGTCTTCGTCCTCGTCTGCTCGGCCGGCCAGGTCGTCTTCTCGTTAACGCACGGCCACGCCACCGTCACCCAGTTCCCGCTGCGCGATGCCCTGGGCATCGACGCGACGCAGGCGCCCTGGCTGGTCGGATCCTCGCTGCTGGCGAGCGGCCTCTCGGTTATCATCGCCGGGTCGCTGGCCGACCTAGCGCCCCCGAAACCTCTGATGGTGGGTGCCTTCCTCTGGCAGGCCGCGTGGAACGGCGTCGCCGCCGGCATCGTCGTCCGGCCCGCGCTGCGGGCCCTCTTCTTCGTGGCGCGCGCCATGCAGGGCCTGTCGGTCGGCGTCCTCGTCTCGGCGTCCATGAGCGTCCTGGGCCGCGTCTACAAGCCCGGCATCCGCAAGACCCGCGTCTTCTCGGCCATGGCCGCCGCCTCGCCCCTCGGCTACTGGGTGGGCTGCATGCAGGGCGGCGCGCTGAGCGCCCACCTGCCCTGGGTCTTCGGCACCACCTCCATCTTCCTCGGCCTGTGCGCCCTCGCCGCGCAGATGGCGCTCCCCGATCTCAGCCCCGCGAAGGATAGCGCCGATTCCGATGCGCCCTCGTTGCGCCACTTTGATTACCTTGGTGCTATTCTCTCGGCTGTCGGCTGCGGTAAGTATACCTTGAGTGTTTATGGCCCCTTTATGAGTCCCTTCCACTCAGGGGGCGCCTGGTTCAGCTGAGACATACATCGTCGCGGATGCTGACCAAATTGCCGAAGGTCTCGTGCTATTCGGCCTCACACAGGGGTCTTCTGCTCACTGGAGTCCGTACACGTACTCCCTGGTGATTGTAGGCGGCCTAATGTTTGTCGCTTTCGCCTTCGTCGAGCGGCGCGTCTCACGTCCCTTGATCCCCAATGGTCTCTGGAAAACCCCTGGCTTCGCCGCTTTGTTGGTATCATACTTCCTTGGTTTCGGGGGATACAGTAAGTAGCGCTTACGACCTTGTTCGCGTATCGGTGAGCTGACAAGATTACCTCGCGCAGGCGGCGCATGGCAGTTCTACGCCATCCAGTTTTGGCAACGCTACCAAGGCGTGAGTCCCCTTACTGTCGCCCTGTACGTTCTGCCGAATGCCATCGTCGGTGTTCTGGCCGCTTGGATCGTCTCCAAGACGCTCCACGTCTTCCCGGGACACTGGATCTTCATCGCGAGCATGGTCTGCTTCGCGCTGGGACCCGCGTTCTTCCTGCCGCAGACGCCCACGACATCGTACTGGGCGCTGTCCATGCCCGGCGTGGCGCTGGCCACGTTCGGCCCCGACCTGAGCTTCGCGGCCGCCGCCATCTTCATCACGTCCAGCGTGCCGCGGTCGTACCAGGGGTCCGCCGGCGCCCTGCTGGTGACGGTGCAGAACCTCACCTCAGCCATCATGACGTCGGTGTCGGATACCATCGGAGTCAAGGTCAGCCAGCTCCCGAGTGGCGAGGTCGGGCTCGAGGGGCTGAGGGCTATCTGGTGGTTCGGGCTGGCGTCGTCGCTGACAGGCGCGCTGATCACCGCGACATTCGTGCGGATCCCGAAGGCCGAGGAGAAGGAGCATGTTCTATGAGAGGCAGGTCAACATTTTACCTCCTTGAGCCAAAGCTTATATGGGAAGTACTATTCTACCTGTCGCTGTTGGTCGTCAGTCCCTCATCCAAATTTAGTGTTCCCGTCTTCAAGAGGAGATCGTACCCCAAGTGAACGATAGCGGCCGTATGCCTCTATGACACTTAACGCTTCTTCATACTAGTTGGAGCCCTGGTATCTTAGCAAACATAGAGTACTTAAAGCGCTTGGAATAGAAGCCATAGCGATAAAACTGCTTCCGAATGCAATATATAAGCTGTGCTACCCGTTGGCTTTGTAATATCAAATATTTATGGAGTATGAGACCTATCCCCAATAGGTCCAGGTTCGTTGCTGCCCAGCCTCTTCCAGGCTCCTCATAAGACAACTTGGACACTTGATTTTCTGAGATTTATAAAGTTTTATCGGGTATATCGACGACCGTACAAGCAAACCTAATACGAAAACCAAGGCAATAATAATAACCTTCTAATGCGTCTCAAAGTGCCAGCCGCAAATTCATGCCATAAACGACCTAGTGGTAGAGTATAAATCCTTAATATCATCACCTTGAGGTGGCTATATAAACCCTTGACTCTCCCAAACATTTAGATGAAGCCACATAGTGACTTGCAAGAGGTGTGATTCTATATAGTAGCAGTCATTATTGGAGTCTCTAGTTCTACCACAGAGTCAAAATGAGAATCCTCTCCATCCTTTCCTCTCTCGCCCTCGTCCTGGCTGTATCGGCGACTCCAGTCGCGATGGACAAGCGCTCGAGCACGAAATCCGACGTCGCGAATCTGGAAGCCAGCACCCATAACGTTACGATACCCCCCTACCCCCCGCACCCGAGCATGAAATTCTCCATCTCGAACTTCGAAGCCAGCACCCACCGCTTCACGATACCGCCCTTCGACAAGCACGGCTACATGAGCTTCGACTTGATGCTTCCTGGCTCGTACATGTTCCCCGGCGGGTGGATGACGAGGTGCGATTACGAGGACCTGACATCGGGGGAGGCGCTGCCGGAGATCGGCCTCACGCACTGCGGGAGGTGGCACGTCTATTTCCAGTTCCAGCAGGACCGGCCGCTCCCGGGCGAGACCAAGGGCCAATACCGCCTCACACTCCAGTCCCGCATGCTGGAGATCATGGACCAGAGGTTGGCCATAGGCTATCACATGTGGCCCGCCTCTGCCTTCCCGTTCAAGACCGAGAACGGTGTCACCTGGCAGTATTATGATGGCCCAACGAACTTCGACATCGTGGTGTCGTAGACGTACGTCCGGAGGGTGGCGATCGTGTATTAGGATGACATGTTGAACGTCTAAAGAGAACAGGCTCGTTCAAAACATCGTTCTTGAGCGAGGTTCATCAGAGTACCTAATCATGCGAATTGGATAACACAAACTGAGCCGAGGTGATGCCTGTCTATCCTATTATCAAAAACAGGATCTACCATTATCCTATTTCTATAATACTATGCACAGAGGTCGAAGCAACGCAATCCACGCCATCAACCACCCCCGTGGAGTGGGTTGACGTCCATCCACCGCCATACAAAAATATATGGATGGAACTGGCAAAATCCCCAAATGGATGGCCATCGGTGGATATTGATGGACGACTTTAGGGTATCTTGAAGAACGTTCTTGGTGTTGAAGTAGTTGAAGTAGGTGTTATTTCTGTATGTACAGTATGGATCGCGGAACGCGTAAATCGTCTAATTTGAAGCCTTGCATTACTTTGCAGGTTAGTAACAGCTACATCAATTTTTTAATAAATTACTAGCAAAATGTTGTAAAAAGTACCGGGCTGGCAGGGCCAGGGCTAGCAAGGGCTGGGCTAAAAATGGAAGCTTATTGTATAGGTATCGCAGTGTTAGTATGTGGCTCCTGCGAAGAACCGTGCGTTGTTTCGGAAGATCAAAAATATATCGGAAACGCACCTAAAGTGTATGGGTCCCATATGTTGCGTACTCCCATTTCGAATCAGAGTGTCCTAGCCCCACTTAGCTGCTGAATCACACACTTCTTTTGCAACACAACTGTTAACTTTTGATATATCGGGTTTCAAAGCGATATATCTTAACAACGGGAAGGCTCCCAACGTACAGATATGTATCATTATGTAGCCCTCGTCGAGGGTTGCATTTTGATATTAGGTACACCTTTATAACCGTTCTATTCGGTAAGAAATAAGTTGTTAAATATAATTCTTCCGTCATTATTATACATATTCTTTAATAAGTTAACCAATATAACAGTTATAAAGGTGCATCCGGTACCATTATGTAGCCCTCGACGAGGGCTACATAATGATATATATCTGAAGATTGGGAGCCTTCTGGTTATTAAGTATATTGCTTTGAAGCGTATATTTGAAGTTGAAAGTTGCGTTGCAAAAAAGGTGTGTGATTTAGAAGCTAAGTGGGGCTAAGACACTCTGATTCGAAATGAGAGTACAACAATCCTGTTTCTCTTCTGAGTAGCTGTTAGACACTGCGTAACCTTGGATTGTGTGCATTGGTTGTTCTATTGATCATGGAGCCCTTTGACCGCGTTGGTCAGGGCTTATACTAGTGGATGTGGCTGGTGTAGTCCCACGCTGAGCCACAGGTGATCTCCGTGGCGTCCTGTCTATCTTAGGACCCCGGATATCTAACAGTAGCCTCACTAACAGCTCCATGCTTCAACCCTTCCGAATTCAGTTGCACCCTCGAAATCGCAGCCAAATTAAATTGCAAAAAAAAAAAAAGTCTTTACTGTTAAATTTTCCTGATCGAGGGCTTCATAATGATATCACCCTTATTATTTCAATTGTTATATATGGCTAAAGGAGCCAAATTGTCGTGACGTTGACATGTTTTGCATTTGAAACCCGAATGAGAATGACATGTTTGTTGATAGGTAACCCACATCTAACGACACAGCTGTCTCCTCAGGCCAAGCCCGGTATCAAAATGACCCCAAAAAATCAGGGATTTTAAAGATACCACTTTTATCATCAGGCGACAAATGTGTCCAAAGTTATGAGGGAATGATGAGTTGAAATGTCAGACATTTCCGGGTAGGTGGGACACTTTATATGGCGGTGTGGACAGCCACCTGTTAGTATCACCACTTCTACAACTGGGCTTCACTAACAGCGGGACCTACACCGCCACAAGTACCACTTATTATGGACACGATGTCCATCCACGAGGCCTTCAAATGGGTGAATGTCCATTATCAGGAAAGGCTAAATGGGTGGCGTGGGCTTGGCGGTTGCGCAACAAATTGCGCAACCGGTGGACTTCGGTGGAGTTGCTTCGACCTCTGATCTCAATAGACTGAACGACCGCAGAGTGTAACATACCCGTCTTGGCCTGCAGGGTGTTCATTAAAACACGACGCAAGGGGGTGTCGTTGGCCGCAATAGCCTGCCGTGCCGTAGGTTATGGTTGCAACCGTTTCTTGGCGTTGTTGCATACCCAGGCCTTCGGGTTCTGTGTTTTGGTTAAGCTGACCGCCATCTCCAACTTGCCAAGTTGTGAGCACTCAACTTCAAGTATCAATTGGCAGACCAAGGTGTAACAAAATGAACCTTGGGCTGCACGAAAGCGCCTCTTTACGACATGACACATCCAATCATGCACCACTGAACCCGGCAGACAACCACACCACCTGCCCAGGCCGGCACGAATTCCTTCATGCAACGCAACGAAATTCCCGTCATTCTTTCTCCAAGTTCCTTTTGGCTCAAAGAACTGAATGATATGGGGTGTAAACGTAGCTCGATAATTACGTAGCAACAACTGACCACAGCCTCGCCAGCAAGGCTCGCCATACCACCCTTTTAGGTAGAAGGGACTTCGTACGAAATACGGAGTACTTCGCCATGAATGTGCTTAATGGGGATCTGTAACCGGAACTCCAACGTCTATCCGATTTTCCTTGTATCTCTATTCGACTCTTTTTGTATCTTTATCATCTGTATCAAACCCTGACGACTTGTCTGATCGGCAATTACGGTAACCTTTTGCGCCATGTAAGTCTCCTTGATTGCCCGACGTCCTGGCCCCCCAAAGCCATTTAAATACACCGCTCACAGAACATGACAGGAATCGTAGCTTCTTCAGGTCCTTCCGCACCCAAGTCACGCCTTTGCCGTATCCCACTAGGGACTTCACAGGCAAAACCATTATAGTTACGGGTTCCAATGTCGGACTCGGTCTCGAAGCTGCTCGATATTTCGTAAGGCTGAATGCCTCCAAGGTTATCCTGGCCTGCCGGAATATCGAGAAAGGCGAGCAGGCCAAAAGCGATATCGAAGCGTCCGAGGTTCGGTCCGGCATCGTCGAGGTGTGGCAAGTAGATCTCGGCTCATTTGCGAGTGTCCAGTCCTTTTGCCGCCGCGCCAACGGCCTCGAACGCCTAGACGTCGTCGTCGAAAATGCCGCTTTGCAAACGGCCACCCACCAACTTTACGAAGGGTACGAGCGGTCGGTCACCGTGCACATCATCTCGACGTACTTGATAGCCTTACTCCTTTTGCCGGCGATGCGACGCACTGCGAGCAAGCACTACGACCCTAAGCAGGAGGCCGCCCCCCATCTGGTCATCGTCGGCTCCAACGCGCATTTCTACGCCCCCCTGCACGAGCGAGACAAGCCGTCCATTCTTGACGCGCTCCGGGTCGATTCCTATATGATATACCGTTACTACGACACGAAACTGATATCGGTAATGCTTATGCAGGAGCTCGCGGCGAGAATGGAGTCCGGCGAGCAGCCGCGAGTGATTTGCAATATGCCCGAACCGGGGTTCTGTCAGTCGGAACTGACGCGCGAGAAGATGTTTCCGCTCCACGTTCGGGTGGTTCTGAATATCGCCTTGACGGTGCTCGCCCGGACCTCGGAGCAAGGATCCCGGACGTATATTGCGGCGGCGTGTGCTGGTTCCGAGAGCCATGGCCAATACCTCGAGGACTGCGAGCTTAGCACGCCGAGTGACTTTGTACGGTCTGAAGAGGGTCTAAGGTTACAGAAGAAGGTGTGGGGTGAGCTTATTACCATCCTCGAGTCCATCGAGCCAGGGATAAGCGGTAACTTGTAATATACTGTGGCCACCTCTGCGCCAAATAGAAGAAATGATACCGGGTACGG
Organism: Monosporascus sp. CRB-9-2; assembly: GCA_004155915.1. Lineage (NCBI taxonomy): Eukaryota > Fungi > Ascomycota > Sordariomycetes > Xylariales > Monosporascus > Monosporascus sp. CRB-9-2. The sequence goes on along the minus strand of QJOA01000645.1, from coordinate 538 downwards.
CTGAATGTAATTTCCACCAGTGGTTGATTTAGTTAAGCCAAGTGTTACGGCTTGGTCCACCGTAGCAGCTCCAGTACATATACAGCTGTAGGCACTCAGTTGATCGCCGACAATTGCGATCAATCGCCAATCTTTTGCCCGTGGCGGTGTGTACGGTGTGTCGCAGGGATCACTGCGACAAAACCCAAAAATCATAAATAGGTATGCACCGGGGTAGATTAACAGCGCTTTTAATGAATTAAGCAGCAATTTCTAATTTTTTTAAACAAAATATGCGTTAAAACTGATAGATTTAATTGACATCGACCTTACCTAATCTAACCTGACCTAATAAACCTAACTGATTTAATTGATTCAACTGATTTAATTGATTCAACTGATTTAATTGATTCAACTGACCTAATTGATTCAACTGACCTAATTGATTCAACTGACCTAACTGACCTAACTGACCTAACTGACCTAACTGACCTAACTGACCTAACTGACCTAACTGACCTAACTGACCTAACTGACCTAACTGACCTAACTGACCTAA
>QJOA01000644.1:18288-37006 GCA_004155915.1 Monosporascus sp. CRB-9-2 | reverse complement strand
AAAAAAAAAAAACCAAAGTAGGAAGCCTTGCTTTTCTAGAAATGAAAGGATTGTAGCAATGTTCGTGCGAGTTTCTCTGGTCTATCTCCGCCGGTGCCTGGAGGAAAAGTTACTTTTGTCTTTATTATCCCCCCTCTTATGCCATCGTCATGTATCAGGTGCATCATGGTTAAACGAGAGAGGAAACGAAATACCAAAAGTTACGCCCTGTCCGGTCCAGTCATTGTTCAAATTTGAATCATCAAAGCGCCCAATCAACGCCGTCAAGATCTGGCCATCGCCAACGTCTCTAACTTTTCGTGTCGTAAGCTCTGGCAGCATGTATGACGTGTTGCTGCCGGCTAAGTAATGCAAGCACGCCAACAATATAATACGAAGGAAGTATAGTACGAGAATCGAAGAAATACAGCATTGGTTGGCATTCATCGAGTGTTCAGGGACAAGCCCTGGAATGCTCCAACCCAGTCGCTTTGTCCCGTCGTGTTGGGTGCGTTTTGGTCGCGGGGCGATGTAGGATGCGGGTTTGGGAAACGTGTTCGCATAGGCGGTGGGAAGTCCCCCCCTTGGGGAAACCCACCAGCATATGCGTCCATCGTCTGCATCATCCCTGGCATGTACGGACCGGCCCTGGGGGTGCCGCCGAAGGCACCGTAGGCGGAGTACGGAAGACCGGACGGTGGATAGCCGGAGCTAGGGACTGGCGAGCGGTCGACGGCGTTGAACGGCTGGTTAAAGGCCGGTTGGAATGACCGCCCTGATTGGTTACCACCACTGAAGGCCCCTTGAGACTCTTGCCCTTGGTTTGAGCGCCGTTCAACGTTAGAAGGCCCGCTAGTCCGGTGACCCACGGCGCCTGGGCCGACACCGCTGGGTGCTTGCAAGCCTAGTGTTGGCGTAGCGAAAGAGGCCGGATTGATGGCAGACATCCATATCCTCGTCTTATAGATCTTGAACAGATCCGTCACAAGCGAGTTGAAGTTGATATAGGCATCTGCAAAGTAGTAGAAGGTCAACTTCTTCCAGTCCCTATTGCCCGTTAGCGATTACGCACTTCGCATCCCGCAACGACCACTACCACTTACATCTGGAATTCAGCATCAAGAATTTCCATGTTGAGGCCGTGCTCTTTGACCTTCTGCATGCATACGCGCTTCGCTTTTGCTTCATTCCCCTCCTTCTCATTGAGATTCTGAATCTCGTGATTCTGTGCAAGGCGTTTGATGAGTTTCGGTTTGAGCTCGCTGGCGTTCTGCTCCTGCATATGGTGCTGGTTAGGTGGCCCCATTCCACCAATCGTGCTCCCTTGTAGGCCGTTCGAAGCTGCCAGTAGACCTGCCGCTCCAGTGCTCTCTTTAGCCGCCGCATTATTCTGAGAATACATCATTAGCCATTTGTAGTGCTCCTCCGCATAATGCTCTTTCAGCTCTTTAGCCGTCTGCCAGTCTACGTTCTCTTTGGCTACCGTTCCGAGATCCGTTCCTCTGTCCGCTTCGACTATAACAAGGTCTCCAGGTTTCACCGACAGCCCGGTACCTTCCTGGATGTAGAACACGTCGGCTCGGGAGCATTTGAAAAGGACGATATGCAGCAGTTGATTATGCCTTGGCTGAGTCATCCCATACATATTTCTATGGGGAGACGGTGGCCGGTTAGCGTAGGGAGAAGGGAGCCCGTAAGGCGACGGATAGTGGTTGCTATAAACTGAGGAAGCAATTGTCTGATGTGTGCCAGACAAGTTGCCGCCAGGATAATAGTTTACTGCTGATAGTCAGTCTTCGGAACTATGAGAGTAAGTTACCACCTCGCTGACGTACCTGGACTACCAGTATGCATAACAACGCCATCGGAAAAGCCACCATAATCTTGAGGCTGTGATACTTCTGAAGATTGCATCTCGTGTAAAGAGTGTGCTTCCCCGAGGGATCCTATAGAGGCTTGGCGAGTCGGCACATCGGCCAAGGAATGTCTTCGACTCTGGGCTATATCTGACAGTCCGCCGAAGCCCAGAGAGCTCGTCCAAAATGCTCTCTTAACATTCTCAAGATTTCTGTTTTCCAGGGGATATTGAGTGCGGAAAGCGCCTGGGGCATACTCGCTCATACGTCTCCCGGTGCCACGTCTACCCGCGGCATCGTGCCCCTCGTTGCCTTCGTCAAGCTCATCAATAGCATAGTCGGACTCTTCGGGGACGCATTCGCGAACGCTATAGCCGTTTCCCAGACCGTATGAGGCAGCTGTCGACGCTCTGGGCCTTATTCGACTCTGATATTGCTGTTGACGTAGCATAGCATTCTCTCGCGCAAGTAGTTCAATCGTCTTAGCTTCAGCACTCTGTTGTGGATGGGTACCATGTCCGGGGCTGCAACTACTGCCATCTTCATCGTCCTCTACTTCCTTGACCTTCCCTAGCATGGCGCCCTCGCTTGACATCTCGCTCAACATGCTAGGCCGCGAAGGCCGGTGCTGCAGTCCAGGGTGACCAATAGGACGTGCGCGCGAAGAGAGGGCTGAGGATGAAGGTATTGTCGGGGTGGTTGTGTCAGGGTCCAGCTGCCCTACCGAGTATGACTGCGAGCGATATGTCTTTGGGGTCGGATGCAAAGGAATGGGGAAAGGGATCTGTGGGTTAGACCCCTGTTCTCTGGGCGTAGGGGACGACTGTGATAGTACCCCTTCGCCACCGAAAAACGACGGACTACCAATTCCAGGAGGGATCGTGGATGTAGGCGAAGGTAATACTTCCGTCAACCTCGATGGTGGTTCTTTGCGGTCGGTATTCCATATACCGGTGCCCCATGTAAAGGACGGGGCTTGGTGACCTCTGCCTATAGTAGCAGAGGAGGAAGGATGCGAACCCCAAGGGCCGGCGCCTGTCTCCACAGCAGGTGTGCTCGGGTGTGAGGTCGTCGGCGACATTGAACTACTAGCGAACGAGCCTTTCCTAGGATGAGGGAGTGTGATCTGAGATGTGTCATTTAACCACGATGCACGACGGACAGGTTTCGGGGGCTGCATCGGTTGCGGAACATCCTGGCGATGAGGATCAACCTCGTCATCGGAACTTGCGAGAGCTTCCGAATCGGGCGTAGACCTCCGGACGTTCAGTTTCTCCAACAGGATGGACTGATTACTCCCAGCAATTGCTGAGAAGGGGCTCTGGCCCGTCCTTCCCCCGGGCCCAGACTTCATGTTGCTAGCGCTCATGGTGTGTCCCCGGAAGAATGTCGGCGAATCACGCGATCGCTATTGCGAGAGTGGACGATGACGGCTCAAAGAAGAAAGCCAACGGGGTCCGTTATGAGCAACAAGAAATAAGAGAGATTATAACGCCGTAGAGATGCGGACGTTGTCAAAATAGAAATAGATGGTCAATACCAGACACAACAAATTCAGTAAGCCTATGAATAAATTAGCATTCCTACACTTTCGCAGATTGCAAAGTAACCGGCGACAACAAGAACGCAGCTATCAAAAGGATGGCCAATACAAGAGTGGTTAACGATGAGTGGCAAGTATTGGGGTTGAAATGAGAGAATGGGGACGGTGACCTGATAATCAACATGATCACCCCGCCCCTTCAGAGCTGGGAGCTTTCTCCAGCTCAGATGTACCGACTCTCCCGCCCGAACGCGCGTGACCATCAGGAAGCCGTAACGAACGATAAACCTCGAGCTACAAGAACGTATACTCACCAACAGTCGGTTTGTTATTATTGCATCTATGCACAGGGTATCGCGGGTTTCGTGTCTAGCGGATTTCGGAAAAGAACAGAATATGCTCAAAAATTAAACAGGAGAAAAAGAATCAAAGAGGAAAACAACGGATGTTGGTCTTGTTCCTAGAACGCCGCCCAAAATACCCCCCTTTCAAGGTCGAAGGAGAAGACGGCAGCGGCTTTCTCGACTCTAGAACGCTAGTCCTCGGATTGTGATTTATCTTCTTATCTCATGCGCGGTCTTCTCTTATATCGTCGGATCCCCGGCCAGTTCTTCGATATACCGCGGCGATTCAGAAAAAGAGAACAGTTATCTGTATGCGGTAGTTTTCTGTTTGAGTACGAGCCTCGATGGATTGCGACGGAGCTACACGTAGCATCCCATTGTCAAAAATGTCGAAGGATTCGTCGCAACGTCGATTGCGCAGAAGGAGCTGCGATCCGGATATACAGCGGAATCGGTCAAGCAGGAATGACTCGAGAACCGCTTGCACACAACCAGATAAGTTCGCCTTTTTAAAGGGAGAGATGAAAGGAATGAAGATGGAGATGTCGGCGTGTGGAGTTGGCTGTGGTTGGATTTAGAAGCGGGGAAGGGACGGAACGAGGTCTAGAGATAGGTACCTGTAGGTGTGTATCGTAATATACAGCTCTAGCTTCAAAGAGGGACGCGGCCGTTGGTCGTGGCCCGTGTTAGCAGTAAGCTGCGAAACACACGAGTCCTTTGCGCGAGAGGGAGAGATGAGAGTGGCTTGGTGTGGAGGTAGTTGAAAGTTAAAAGGTGGTAATAGCGGCAAGGGGGTTCCACTAAGTCATATGTCGTGTGAGGATAACAATAATAAAGGGTCCACGGAGCTCCATGCGGCACTAGTAAGTCGCGGAGCGGCGTTTTCGACAATGATGAACGAACCGCTCAGGCCAAGCGGTGACCGTCCATCAATGATGGTTCATACGTATGTAAGTTCGAGACCAAAGAAGACGGCTGAGAAAGGGGTGATTTTCTATGTAGTCCAGGAACAGATGAGCGAGGTACTAAGAACGTACAGTAGGAAAGTGAAAGCAGTGTATGCGAGGTTCAAGGGGGTTAAGTGGGGAGACAGGAGGTATGATCAGGTACGAAACGGGCTGTGTAAGTCGATCTAAAGCCGTCAAGCCGTTTGATATTCCGGGGGATGCATACATGTAGGTAGAGATGCAAGCTCTGTCTGCACCTGTCCAAAAGAGGAGAAGAGTACAGGTTTATCTTAGGTAAGGCGACCTTGATAGTGTGCGAGTTGACAGTTCAACGTTGACTGGCCACCGTTCTATACCTGCGTACATACTTCCGTGGGCGGTTTGTTACTGCATGTGTAGTATTACCGATGTCTGTATATGTACCTACCGAACTGAGTCTTTCAATGTCATGCAGGAGACGGAACTCCAGTCTCCATTGTTCACGGGTGTAGCCTGTTCTGTCTGGGTCCTGGGACGTCCTTTAGGTGTTAAGCGGGGGTTTTCGTGAGTTAAGTGGTGTGGTCAGAGAATTGATCAACTCAGGCTTCGGTTGGTTCTTCAGGTGGTAGCTGTACTTTTCATTGGCCGACAGCCACACGACAAGGATTGTGCTGCTTTACCAATGTATTAGTCCAACTAATGAACACTTGCATTTATGCCCTTGTCTGGGTTCAGGTGCCGTCCCCTCCAAAGTGTGGGGTTGCGGATTAGAGCTACAGTCGGTCATTCCCATCTTTGTACCTAGAGAAATGCATGTGTACCTACATTAGGAGGGTTAGGGAAGACTGGAGGCAAACAAGAGAACAGTAATGGTTATGTATGCACTATACACACATACGAAAGGAATCTCCAAGTGTTTGCATGCTATAGAAGAGCTCTGGTGCCATTACGACATACCTACATACATTTCCTATGTAATGGGCTAGGAACTCGCCGCATTTGATCATGAAACAGTGATCGAGACGTACAACCGATCCTCAGTCTAAATAGAGATCGTTGCGGGAGCCAAGACACTCTGCAATTGATGGCTGCAGAATTTTGCTTCGTTCCCAGTCTCTGAATAGGACCCCAAAAGCAGCAAGGTCGTTGAGTGGTAACCGTCCGGTCGCATATGCAATTGCAGCAGAGCGTTCGAGAAAGCTCAAGCGTACACCCCTCGGAAATTCCCTTTTTTTACATTAGGCCAATGGAGCTCCTAGGGTTTGAGTTTGCTCGGTGCCTCTTCTAGCTTCGAGAGTTTTAGATGAGGTCCTCAGGTTGTTCCAGTCTCCCCTGAGTTGCCTATAGAACAGACAGCGAGGTTAGAAAAAGTGAAGATACACCACATTATCCAAAGATGATCGCTTGCGCATGTGCGCCTTGTTACTTGTAGGATGCCTACATAAGGTATGTTAGCGCCCCTTGTATCTTTCTTTTGATTGGTCGTCCAAATTTGGCTTTGGGACTGCTTCCTTGGCCAAGCCGTGAACAGCCTTCCTGGAGGGTGTGAAAGCTACACCCTATCGGGGCTCTGAGATTTAGGAGATCGTCCTTGGACGTTCAGCCCCAGCTTCGACGATCTCATCCGAGGTACGTCCAACCCCAGAGAACTGACTGCACACAAAAGGTCGTTCGCGATGCTAGTCCTCCTTGGCTGCCGACTGCGTCGTAGATTTTGCATGTTCTTTTTCGTCTGCTAAATTTCGGAATCTCCTTGGCGGCAGCCATCAACTCCAACAAAAGCCCGCGGAGATGAAGCTGCAACATCTCGCTTGTGTGTGCATATCGTGCATGCGCCCATGAAGCATGGAGGGCTGCATGGAAGTCAATGACTGTTACATACAGCTGACGGGACAAGAACTTGACGGTGTTGAACAGTCTGCGGATATAACCAGCCCAACTCATAGCACCACCCTTGGTGCCTCAAGCAAGCTGGTAAGCCACATAGGGACTTGACGAACCTAACCTGAATTATCCGTCGTCAAGCCCCGTTTTCTTTATATGACATGCCCCTTTGGGATATCTACATACGAATGGGGCAATACGTCTATGTCAATGTCATTTAACCTCCTGAAACTAAATGGTGGGACAGTTCGCTGGCAAAATCATAAAGTGTATGGCGACTTGTCAGGTTATTGAGGGGGTAATAACACGACAACGGCGACAGCGAATCAAGACGCCCTGAGTCCATCCGCAGCTGCCCTACGAGAGCGAACCTACATACACCGAGTGCCATTATCCCGAGGTCGCGCGTCTAGAAGTTGCCTTTCGAGATGGCCGAATGGAACCTCGAGACGACCTCTTCGGAGTAGCGTTTGGCCAATGAGTGCCTTTTATCCCTGGTCAATCTCGTGCTGTGATATTTAAACACGGCAAAAGTGTCCACGATACCCCTAAACCTAGGGGTGGAGTTTACGCAGTAAGCAAATTCCCGGCGTTCGACTCCCTTTCTCGGCGCTCGCGCGGAAAATTCCTGCCCCTGTACGCGGTATTTTCTAGGCATCTACAGCACAGCTTCTGTGGAACCAAAGCTGCATCCCCGTAATTCATCTCAGCTACCAAGTACATATGGAGATACACGAACACTTTTCTCAAAAGAGATTCTCTGCAAGCCTCGAGCTGAAGAGGAAGACGACGACCCGGCGCGTAACATGGGCTTTCACTTCACACTAAAAATACGACTGCGCCATTTACTCTTAGCTGTGTGGCATCCGGCCCAGTCTTTACGGACCCGTCACAGTCAAACGTGATCTGAGTGAATGCCCACTTGGAATCCAACTATGGCCTACTGAGTTAGACTACCTGGCGAATGTTCAATACAGGCCATAGGCTGGCCTGGGAGTTCGAAGGCAATGACCATGACGGGTTCCTAACAGACCATGTCCCGTCTGGGACCCATGCACTGTGCGGTGCAGAGATGGTTTGTACATCGTACCATGGATTTTCCTGCTTTTAACCTACGTACCCGTTGCGACGCCGCGATCTTGGCTCTTGAACAAGAGCGACGAACACAAACTCAACTTACACAGCCAGAGTTTGGTATTGCAACAACATATTTTCAAGCAAGTCAGAATCGGACCATACCGTAGACTGACAGAAGGGCATCTTATGTGAGAACCTTCATGCAGATCCCTCCCATCCCTCCCATGTCCCCGGATACAGAGCTTGATCTCGTGATCAAATAGCCACCGAGGAGAAGCCCTCGAGAGCTGCCACGAATCTCGCGAGATGTGGCCGGCATCGAATTGTCGTCCCTACTACTGTCCACAGCATCTAGAGCTTGACACCGTCCGAGTTTAACCAACCAAACAATGAGCTGATCGATGAAGAGAGCGGGCAATCACATATTGCGCAACATTATGTGGCCAAAGACCATTGCTGGGACCTACACCTCTTGCATAATTATGCACCCCGCATTTCAAAGTCACGACGTCGTACCCACCCAGCTTGTGACGGCCTTAACACGCTGGGATATAGGTGAATCATAGGAAGATTTGATAAGCCACGACAGTACTATATCCTCGATTTGTTCAGATCCAGGGTAACTGTAACTATCGAGGCCAAAAATCCCCTAGCTGCTGTCCAATGGCACCTAGGGGCACCAGTGAACCGTCCGGAACCGTCATTCGAAGCGCAGGACGATCAGTAGGGAACACCTCCGTGTAATCGTGACGTTAAGCTTGGGCCGCTAATCCTACCGGGCCCTGATGAAGCTAAACACGATTAGTACAGTTACTTTTACAACGAAGGAGGAGTTCACGAAGTCAACCTTTCCCGGGGCCGAGCCGGCCCAACGAGCCGTCATAATCGCGCCAGCGCGAAGGGGGAAATTCCTGAAGGGCGTCGAGATCTCCTGATCGCCCCGTCGGTCGTCCTTCGTCGCGTCGCCGCTAACTGAGAACCCGGCCCCTGGCAAGCATGCCGCTTGATGTACATGTCTCTTTCGTACTACGTCGTAGGGACAAGTTTAACATCCTGGTCAGGTATTTTCCATCAATTAACCTTTTCGGCCCCTATATGAAACAGAACTCCAATATAACAATAGCGTTAGACCTGACGCTAGGGTACGTGGCAGGGATGTTAGTATTCGGCCTGATACTCAGTATCTGCGCGTCTGTATCGACGGCCGGGTGTTCGCTCTTTTCTGCGGGGTCGAAGCTGGATATGTACGTCTGTGCATAATGAGATCGTTTTGCATAAGGAACGACCCCATGCGGATACGAAATGCTTGGTGGCCATGTGACGGGAGGTCCGCTATCGCCACGCCGGCGCTGTCCAAGGTGTCATCACAACAACATCCAGGCCGGCTTGGCACCGTTCTCGCCTCCGCTTCTTAGTGGCGATGATGGTGCCATTGATCTGCGAGATTCCCTGTGGAGTGCAGGGGAGCGGATATAGTGTGAGGCTCACCGGTATTGTACCGTAACTCTGCAGGGGTGCGAATGCGGGCGATCTTTGTCCACAGGCCCCACTGGGAGGGTATCCTCCGGATATACCGTTGCAAGCCGGAACCACGATGCCTTCAGATGGTGTGTTGCCTGATAGGTAAATAATGGTATGATGGCCTGGCAGTGTCGATGGCGTTTGTGTGGCTCGAGCTCAAGCTCAAATTCCAAACTGTTGTTACGCGACCTCATAGCAAGTTCATAGGTTTTAACATCTACAAGAATTCATCAAAGTGGCGGGAACACCTCTGAGGCATTAACCATGAAATCTCATTATGGTGCTCAGGAAGCTAGACCATGTTGCCCCGCGACCGGACAGTGTAATATACATTGATAAAGTCAAGGCGAATAGAATATATACTGTTCAGCCGGGAACCGTGTCCAGGGAGCCTTTTCCGGGCGTAGTGGGTGCGGCATCGGGGCCCTTCGTTGCCCGCAGTTTCTCTTCGAACTTGGCAAATTCCTTCATGGAGATCTCCTCTTCCTGGTCCATGACTTGCTCTACCCCCTTTACCTCCTCGATCTACAAACCTAGTCAGCGGATCCACTCCGGTACGCGACAGCAACAGGTTGGAATTGCCTACTCACATAGTGCATCAGCATCCCCTCGATGCCGTTCTTCAGGGTCACAGTGCTAGAATCGCAGGTCCGGCAGGCACCCCTCAACTTCAGCAACACTATCCCGTCCTCGAAGCCCCTAAACTCGATGTCCCCGCCGTCCTCCTGAATCGCGGGCCGTATCCGGGTCTCGAGCAGCTCCTTTATCATGCCTACGACTTCGCTATCGTTCTTGTTGTAGCTGAGGCTGTCCTCCTCGGGGGCGGCGTCCTGGCCTTCCGCCGCGCCTTCTTTGTTGCTGCTGACTGTTACTAGGTTCTGTCCCGACGTGACAGCCTCCGTGATCAGGCTGAAAACCTCCGGCTTGATGTGCGCCCAGTTCGCATCGGCCGACTTCGTCACCGTGATGAAGTCCGGGCCGTAGAAGACCGACGTCACCCCGTCGATGCTCATCAGCTGCGCGGCCAGCGGCGACGGGTGCGGCGGCGCGACGGTGCTCCGCGGGTTCAGGTACTCGATGAAGCTCGTCTGCACCTCCTCCGGGAGGACCCTGTGGTTCGGCAGGAACTTCAGCGCGTCGGGATTCGGCGTGTTCTCGACCTGGATAAAGATGCTCCTCGTGCCCGGGGGGCCAACTACCGGTAAAGTCTCATGGGCGGCGCGCAAGGTTGGTCTAGATCTCGCGAATAAACCTAGTTGGCGCGTGACTGTATGGGCATGCCGGGCAGCTTCGCAGAAACGTCCATATTTGGCAGGCTGAGCCCGCCTGGCTGTCGTGGATAGAAGAGAAGCCGCCGGTCTTATAACTCGGTTAGAAGACATCGCTCTCTCTCTCTCTCTCTCTCTCTCTCTCTCTCTCGCAGCCGTTCGTAAGCGCACTCCCGATAGCCACTCGAGGGACTCGAATTCGGTTATTAGTCCGGGTCCTTTGAACTATCCCTTGATAATACAGCGCCGGGAATATAGGATTATTAGTGGAAAGGGGTCTCAAGATTAAAAAGTGGCGATGCCGTCTCTAGGTGAAAGTGAGTTGGTAATTCCGAGGTCCGGAATCGTTATCGTAGATAAGAGGAAAACAATTTGCCTCTTTTGCTTATCAATCACCAACATTTAAGAGGGCAGCTGCGGGCACCAATGAATGACGCAACGGGCCGCCAAATATTTACCGATGGTAGCCAAGCAAAACGGCGCTTCCTTTCCCCACAGAAGACAAAAGCGCGATCTTCGTTCAGCCGCGTCCAAACAATACTATAATAATACTCTTTTTATAGTTTCAGCCTCGTGTAATTCATACTACATATTTCTTTTTCCCATTCTGGTTCAGCAGAGACAGGCGAACTATACCACTTTCATTTCCCTTCTCAGTCTTTCCCCTGCTATTCTCATCAGCAGGTCCTAGTAGACTGTACTGGTAATACCGACACATCGAAGACGTCTACGGTTTACCTCTGTCAGCTCGTTTGATACAGGAGGTTTCTTTCATGCCAGCATATCGCAGTCTCCCCTAACCCGAGGAGTATCGTGCATTCTGATTTCTCCCCAAGAGGCGGGAGCGGAAGCAAAGATACCGAGGATTCAAGCCGCGGGTCTTCTCAGCGTACTACTAAATACTGACACTGCTACTCTATCCCTACGGCCCTTTAGGTACTGGTATTCCTAAACCAAACTCGCCGTCACAGCTGGCGTCATCTGAACAAGTCATCAAACGGACTTCCTTGTCGGCCTTCTGATTTCGCGAGCCGCTAAGCATCAGCATATAATTTATGGGCTTCCTGGGGCTATATCACCACTGTCCACACAACCCGTGAACGTCACCTTCGCCAACATCCGGCACATCTAGCTGAAAGCATTACAGTCCGCCCAACTTCATTCCTTATTCTCTCCTTGGACACTATAAGAAAAGGGAAAGAGCCCTTCCTGAGCCTAATTGGACCGAGTCACAATTCAGCATGACTACAAGACCCTTGTGCCGCATCTGCAGCGTTACTGAAGGCAAATATAAGTGCCCCCGATGTGGCGCCTTCACGTAAGTCCCCCGTTTCACGATTTTATCGCTTTAGTAGATTCTTACCTCTTGACTAGTTGTTCGGTCCCATGCTTCAGGGAGCATCGTGACAACCATCCGCCTATTCAGGAGTCTGTGCAGCCGCAGTCTGCAGCCGCAGTGTCATCAACTCAAACAAAAGAGAGTGAAAGCACTGGGCCGCAAGATGGGGGCGAGCCTGATACACATCCCGCCCATGATGTGGCTTCTCCCTCCTCGGCTGGGCCATATTCTGGTTTGGCAGATTTACCAGAATACCAGATGCTCATGAAACGATACCCGAGATTGCCAACTCTGTTATGGGGCATTGCTACTGCCACTGACCCCCCAACTGGCGATGATGGCAGCAATCCCAAACAACCTAAGTTCCCTAAGCTTAACAATGGCATCAAGAAAAGCAAGGAACCCTGGACCCAGGAGAAAGGTGTTCAGAATGCCGTTCAGGTGCTGCGCGAGACTAGAAACTCTCCAGGTGACGATAGCGACGCCATCCGCGAGTTCTGTGAGCTTGTCCGTCTCTTCAAGACCCGAAAGGAGGAAGAAGCCGCTGCCCCTGTGTTCCGCAAGAAATTTGCGAAGGAAAGCGCTGATGCCATTGGAGAGCTTCTGCGCAATGAAAAGTCTAAGGCCCTTTAATTTTGTTGGCGAAACCCAGCCGATGAAGCCGCCCCCTCATCACTCGCTATCTGGATACTATTCAAAATTCGGTCATGCCAGAGCATACCCTCATCTACCTTCTCAGAATTCAGGGCTTTTCGACCTGCCCCAGTTCTACGGAAGGGATCCAGCTATCTGTAGACGAGGTACCATTGCCCAACCGGAACACTTTGCCCCATCAACGTCACGATATTTTCCTGTGCGGCTATCAGATGCCTAATCCTGCGGTTTTATGGAGTGTCTATTACAGACTACCAGCTCAGCGCAGACTCTTGCTGGCCTGCTGCGAACTTTCTATGGATGTCGCCGGTCGATGCAAGTAGTTGCGGTCTGGACAGTGGAATCTGCAGTCTTCCGTCCAAAACACATAATTGTTTCTACGACGGATGACAGTCACCAGGCTATCACCGGTCTTCCCAGAACCGATATCATCCATTGTCGACTTAGTGACGCTCGCCCTTCTTTGCCAACTTCGGACTCCTTTTCTCTACAGTATCGTCACATTTCCCAAAAGCTGACTGTTAATATCTTTCAAGGGTACCGTTCCCTAGGACAAATTACCGTTGAAAGCATCGCAGTTTATAGAGGGCTTTGAACTTTCCGCTCTAAAAAAGAGTGTCATCATACGCCCATAAAGTGCCTATTCAGGGGATGTCAGGTTGGCCCCTATACTTTAACCTTCAGAGCAAGGATGTGCGAACACCCGATATAGCAACGATGTATGCTTGGACAAACGGAGAGAAATATCCGTCCAGATAAACAAAACCCCGCGACATTACATAATCTTGAGGATAGGCAATGTAGCCATAGTTGGCAGAGTTGCCTTATTCAACCTCAGGGCTGTCTATCAATCATTATTAGCCGGTCTGAGTTTCAACGGTCGCATTGTGGAACTTCGTCACTTCAGGTTAAGATTGGACAGTGTATCCCTGGAACCAGGGAAGGCACAAGAATTGGAAATGTTTAACACAGTAAGTATTTATCATTAGCTTTCGTGACTACTGGGTATCTCTAACGCTTGAATCTCCCCAGGAATCCCCTTCGATTGGACTTAGGTAATGTGGACGATGACGACTTGTCCTCTTCGTGTATCATAGCAGGCCTCTCATCCTTCTGATGCCGAATTAGATTTCCTAGCTTTCCCCTTAATGTCCATACGGATTCCACTCTATGAAGCAGCGGTCCTCTTGTCGGCTTTCGTGTTTCGAGGACCTCATCGCTCTGTGTCCAATCCACTCGATGCTCGTTTGCGGTTGTCAGATTGGGAATGAAGACCTCATGTGCGGAGTCCTCGTCGGTAGAATAGTCCGGCGCCGTGCGGCGCATCGAGAAATTTGACGATGACGGCTTCACACAGATCGTATGGCGGTTCTGTCTAGTGTTCATTCTGCCCTCAACCGCCGGGCCACCGTCCATAGAAATCGAGTGCTGGAACTGGTTCCTTTCGTAGACATTATCTCGCTGGCTCCGCACCCTTCTCAATGAGTTCAGCCGCCCGCGCGCCGTATTGCCCGATTCCGCCTCGGCCCTACCCTCCCCATCGATGTGAAAATGAAGGGCCGGATATGACAGCCTATGTACGTGCTTCTTATTGACAGCCTCCGCCGTCGTGGTCCGCACGAATTGAGATGCTGCCACTTGGGGGACATGGCGGTAGGGCGCTGCTGCTGTCGTGCCTGACGACTGCTCGACGCCTAAGGCTGTGTCCGGATCCGACTTCTTGTCGTTGCCGTTTACATCCGTGCTGCTGTTCCCCACTCGACATTCTCCCGTACCCTCCACGGTTGATATAGTAGCTCCTCTCTGCTGCTCCTTCGCCTTCCCTCCTTCGCCTAGCTTCGTCGCCGCCGCTTCTAGCTTTGCGTGCCGCTTCCTCTGCTTCGACGCCTCCTGTTCAGTGAGCACCACGTACAGCCTCCGACGGAGGTCGTCGGCGTCGATCGGTTGCGCCCTTGCCGACACCCGTGTTTGTCTGCGTGTCTGCGTGGTCGCCGCGCCCGGCTTCCCCGCGGCCGCCGCCTGCTTCGGCGGGCCCGGGGTCTGCTCTCGGACCGCCACGCCGCGGTCCTTGGTAGGGTAGCTCATGGTGAAGAGCATTTTTGCTATGAGGGTATGGCCGAACCGAGCAGGGAAAGCTAAAGATGACTCTACAATGTCCGTCCGTTTCGCTCTGGTACGTCCCCTCCGTAGAGTAGGCGTTTATCGTATCGTATCGTGGTCGCCACTCGAGTCAGCTCTTCTAGGCGCCAAGCCTGTCATCAACGAGCAAGCAGCGTTTTTAGAGGAAGTCTCCAACTGCTTTGCTGCGCAACCAAAGAGGCGTTCCCACCACTGCAGAGCCGTGGTCATCTGACAGCACGGACCTGGTGGGAGAGGCTCGAGATGACGTATGAGTAGCTTCAAGGGAAACCTATAGGACCTTCGACGCAACTGAGCTTGGGCAGTCTATTTCTGTCTTAAGAGTTTAGAGCTCGGGTTGGTAGGCAAACGGCCAGAATGAACACAACGACCTATAATCCTTGCACGTATGACGATAATGGGAACTTTACCACCGGGGCCTGGGTAAGTCATCCCATTAATATCTTCTGCCCGCGCAAACCCCAAGGCTATATCATCTATGGAAAGCAACGACCCCTTCCGGGCCGGTACTACGTACCTCTCAATCTGGTGTGGCGGGATCGTGTGATGATGGGACGGTCACTTGACAGAGGTGCCCGACCGGCTTAGCTGGCCTTGGCTTACCGAAACAGGTGCATGCTAATAGCAGCTAGATGCTACACTACCTGCTTGGAGCATGCATGCCCGGCGTTAGGCATGCGCGTGTCGCAAATGACACCCGTATACTTGCATACAATCATACAAATACGTGCTGGGATCGACATACTGCCCACGTAGGTATTTACTCGAGTGGGTTTTAAGCACTACTATCATTGCTTACTACTACAGTAGTGGTGCTGTGATGTGCCCATTGTGGTCTCCAATCCGGGGCCGCCTCCCTTAGCCGGATGCAACGCGATGCGATGTTACCTGCAAGCGGCCTGCTGTCTTCAGCAGCAGGTTCCAAGGTTGCAAACAGCCAAAGGGCGGTCTGGAATCAGCAGCACTACGTACTACTCAGCGCAGAGAGGATAAGATATTGTCATACTGGGAGCACGAGTAAGAGTATTCGGCTTCGAGTTTGAAATGCGAAATGTGGTTATGGCATTAGCGGTTTATGAGGTTCCGAACAGTGAGAGAACGGGGCCATAGCGGCAGAGGTTGCAAACCCTGATTGACCCTTGACATGGGGCAAGATACTTACTTACCTACCCCGGCCGTTGATCTGTGTTAGAATGATAAGGGGTGATTTGCCGCCACCATGGGCTTGGATGATGCACGCACGCCCGGGGACTAGCCAAGGGTCCCCGAACTTCCCCAGGGGGAAAGGGAAACAACGAAAAGTCTACCAAGAGTTACCAACTTGCATCAGTAACGCTAATGAGGCTCGAAGCGGTTTTCGAAACTCGAACCGGACGCACGAAAATGCGTGGAAGTGAGGCAGTTGGACGGCCCGTCGCCCCAAACAGAAACACGGCATTTTACGGCCTTGCATGCAGTACCTCATTTGCGCGCAACAATCTGCAACCCGCGATGTCTACGCAACCGCGTCGCACAGCAGATGTCCATCTGCCGTGACTCGTGTCTCCTCTGTGTGGGCTATCCCTGCACTGCCCTGCCATCGGGGGAAGCAGGGGAGGCGTCTTGTCCTACCAGGCTGTCACCAGCGAGATACCAAGCTGCCTGCAAAGCCTGTCTCTCCTCGATTTTGCTTCCCGGCCGCTCAAAGCGTCGACGATGAAGGGCGCCCCTCTCGAGTCGTGTGGTTGGCTGGATATGGACCTGCTGTGCGATAAGCCATCCGCTTCTAGGCTGATCTACTTGGAACCTACTCGTATATTTATTTGCATCTGCACCGCACACCACCATGGCGACTCCGCCCGGTCCCTTGCTAGATCGCACTATGGACGCATAACTCGCCGGCGCGCATGGTTTCTTCTTCGCCCTCCTCGCGCATGCCCCAAGGACCTGTACTATGTAGAAACGATGACATATTGGTTCCTGAACTGCGCCTGTATATGATCTAGCGAAAACCTAGATAGGTCTCGAGACTTGGAACCGGAGAGCCTAGCCTACTATGGAGGTACCCTAGCGGTTCGTTAGAACCATAGGACCAGTGACCAGTCACGTAAGAAGCCTCTCAAGCCACGGTGGCGCCACAGGTTTGCATAAAACCTGTCAGGCGAGCGCTCTCGCATGCGCTTTCCAGATGGACCAGTTCGTTCTCTAGTAGGAAGAAAATTTCGCGCCAAACGAATCTCTCGTATCGTCGGTAGCGTCTACCATCTTGCGTATCTAGCTCTACTTCGTAGTCGCTCTACGAGTGCGAATGCCTTGGTAACCCCTCACGGAACACGAGTGACGCTCCAGCCGCCGCGCTCCCAGCTATCTATTCATTTGCGGCAGTCAGGGGAGGCCGCCAAGCCCGCGCCGCCCAGCGTATCTTGGTACCGAAGAGGTACGAACTCGCGCGAGAGTTTATGGCCGACGATACCACTCTCCGAGCTTTAACTGGCCAATGGGAGGTGTTAAACGCTTGGCAGTGCGCCTCACCGGGCTCTCATTGATTTCCTTGGCATCTGAAGCAATTTTTACAGAGGGCTTGGAAAGTGAGACAAAGAGGGGGGAATGGCTCCCAGAAGAGGGGTCTCGGCGAATAATGTTCTCGGCCTGTGTCTGGGGTAATAAGAAGCCGTTGAAAGGTTGTTGGTTCACCTTCAGCCGCCAACGGCGCATGCCCGAAATCGCAGGTACCTAACCGTTTTAAACGGTGTTCTGCATTCGGAAATTCAAGACCGAAAGATTGGTGGCTTTTGAGCACCCACTAAATGCTCCTATTTATCTTGACGGCTCGGTAGTGCTGCCTGGGTCAGAAGCTGGTTTATGCCATAAACATTACAGGTAGGTTTCATATGTCAGTAGAGCGTCTAGAATCTCCGGCCAATAAAGTGAGTGGTCTCGAAAGCGGTCTGCGATTCTAGTCAATCCTTCAAGATTCGGATCCAATGTGCCCAAGCAGTCGCGGCAGGCGTATATACGAAAGTGAGAGCCAGATCCAGTACATACGACCATACCACGTGGAAACTCCGAAACCTTTTTGCTCTTTTGTGGGGCTTCCTTTTCTTCTTTCTTTTTTGTAACCTTAAACACTTTCCTATGTTTTAACGCAAGTGGGGTGCATGGCATTCGACACGGGCCGAGAATTCCAAAAACGGAGCTGATGTACCTAGTAGCTTTTTTTCTAGGGCATTATTGTTATTTGAAAGACGGAGAGGAGTACTGGTCTTCTCGGACCCCCTTACGTATCTACTTCACCGTTTCCCCGACTAATCCCACTTAACCTGTATGTACGACAACGGCCGTCGTCTGTCTCCGGGCACACCGAGGACCATCACGCTTCGAACGGGACGGAGGAATTGGGTCGTCCCTGCCAAATAGCAAGCATCCTAACGCTTGTGAATTAGGAGCGAACCTGCCCAATGGCGCACAAGGAGGGCATGTTTTTATGTGGCACGCCACAGGAAGCGTCACATCTCACATCCGGCTGGCGACAGGATGGTCTCCGGAACGGAGCTTTCTCGACGATATGACTCCTCAACAGGCCTGACCAATGTCGCGGACGTTGCTGCCAGCATGCTGGGGCTTGGTGGCTCCCCTTCCCATTGCGGGTCTGGAGATGAGGCCGTCCAGCAGGAAAGGGATTAAGTTGGCGCCCTGACTCGAGAAAGATATAAAGTCTCGGGACCAACGGGCGACTACCATACCCCGATTACCTATGTTCACTGCACGATATATGGTCGGGTAGGGAGGGTTCTCAGTAAGCTGCTCTTCTCTGGAAGGCAGTGCTCTAAGCCGAGATCGAGGATGGCCGCCGTACCGCCCTCTCCTCCGAAACAGCAGTCCGCATCTGGAAGCTAGCGCAACTCGAGCAGATAAGCGGACGACGGTGGAAAATTGACCTGGGCACCCCCAAGCCTGGCATTGGTGGGATACTACCCGGTCAAGGAAAGTCGGCGGCATTCTTTCCGGCGGCTACAACTACTCAATGGCAGCCCACCCCGAGTCTTCCTCCCGCCATATCCTCCGTCTCTAACCTTCGGATTTGCCGTCTTCAATTGCAGCCTCCTGGCCGAGGAAGTGATTCCTGCCACACCGCCGAAAAAGAACCACAGCTTCGACCATGTCACGACCGATGACTTCCTGCACTGACAACCAACATCCAACCCCCCC
>QJOA01000644.1:0-18278 GCA_004155915.1 Monosporascus sp. CRB-9-2 | reverse complement strand
CCCCCCCCCCACAAGAGGCAGACGTGGAAACACATTCTTTTGGGAGGTTCGATATACGAGAAGCTATGAGCGGCCCGGTGCAGACCGCTGTGTTCTTCGCGAGGCGTCTCGACACGTCAATCATGGGCCAGTAGCCATACGAGAGGATGACTCACGCTGGGCCCTGCAGGTCCAAGAATGGGCCTCGTGCGTCTTGCAACCTCGTAATGTCCTCTAGCTCAAGATACGCCTCTTCAGCCCTACGCTTCGAAGCTAAGTGGTGTGGAAATGACATCGAGATGATGGAACAGCTAGGGGCGGTTTGAATTTGGCCCCGAGACTTGGTGTGACATGTCTCGATGTGCCTTTTTCACATGAGGCTCTGCTTGCATCATGGCAGCTCGGCACAACTGGGCGTAAGAACCCCCAGGGGAGAGAAAGAGCGTAAGTCGGTGCCTAGAAAGTGGCGTCGCTTCCGGACATGTCAATCTGCCGGGGCACCTTGCATACGACACGGCTACGGCCGACAGGACGACGTACGGTGTTGCAATGACCTGAGGCTCTGCTTTTGTCAGCTCCCCGTTGTACATATGTTCGGAGAGAAATCCGCTGGTATATCATGGTGAGGACATGGTAAAACTATACTCACAGCGCAGGTGTACCTAACTTTAGCGTACACCCTGTGTCTCGTTCGCACAGGGAACTGCTGCCTGGAGTCCTGAGATGCACAGTCAATACCCGCTTATCCCGCCGGTTATGAGCTCCACACATTCTTACACACATGGCCGGATGATGGCCAATGTGCTCAGCCACTCAATCTCGTCGACAGTAGATATTCTGCCGCATTGGGGGAGAATTTGGGCGGATAAGCCATCTACCAAGCTAGGAAGCAAGTGTGGCTGGCCTACTACCGGTTCGCGATGGGATGGTGGTCGTGCTGGGAAAAGGAGACTGAGGTGGACGAGGAATGGCCATTTTATTGAAACACCCTCCTGGCATTCGAACAACTCGTCAACGTCGCGCTTGCCCCAATTACTATCATGTCGAGGGAAGGAGGACTACCTGGATAAACACCCTTGGACAGGCACGACAGCTAAAGGAAGAGCAGTGTGTTTTAAGCTTGGCTAGGTCGCACCGACCAGCCTGATTTCCATTTCAAGTTATCAGAAGAAAACGGAAATAGTAGGTGGTATCCATTTTGATAGGGGTAGCTATTTATGTTGTTCGCTGGGCTCCCTCCCTCCGTATCTGCCATAGGGACGCAGGAGCAACCACTTGACAAGGCAAGTTCAAGTGATGGATGGCATCGCCATGGGACCTTACAACGCCTCCAACTTGCTGCTTACAGACCCGGAGCGCACACGAACGATTCTCCAAGGCCACGCGTTGCCACACTTCCACCACACGAGGGCTTAGCTCCAGATCCCATGTACCGCGCCAAGTGATATATGCGCCGTCTCTGACCGTATGGTATATGAATGCACAGGCATTTCCCTTGCCGCCATTCCAGAGTACTAAAGTATGCAATCTGGGCATCCGCAATGCAGTAAAGCCAGCTTGATATAGCAGAGCATCAGTCTCTTGGCGGCTTCCCGTACGTCGTAGGAGTTGCGATGTTAACGCCAGAGACTGCAGGCGCTGCCAAGTCCAGGTCGATATGCAAGCATGGAAGAAATCTTCGGCGTTAACCATGTAGGAGACAGAGAGTTGTTCGAGGTCGAGACTTCGAAAAGCAAAGGCCGCACCAATCCTAGGATCTACGATGCGGGTGGCATTTACTTGTAGGATTCCAGGAAATGGGGGATTAGCTAGCGCTATAGCAAGACCGTCGTTAAAATCTTCAAATACTGATAATCTCTTAAGAGTTTTGGGAAGGTGGTTTTGCACTAAAAGTAAGAATTCTGCAATACAGATGTTAGTAGTCGAACATGTAAGGCAAGAATTATGCTGTAAAGATAAATACATACCCTGGTCAATCTTCTTTTTCCACCAGCTATCCAATGCCCGCCATGGCTCGTAGATCATATGTTCTAATCGACAAAGCTTGTCTAAGATAAGCTGTAACGCCTGGGGGGAAAGCGAACGACGGAGTTGTCGACGTATAATGAAGCATGCAACTGTGTCAACTTGAGGAAGTTCCTCTCGGAAGTGTAGGTTAATAGTTTCGAAGAGCCGTAGTATAGCTGATTCTGGAGGAGTTTCAACCCGTTGGCCATTGATCCAGCCATGCTTTGGGTCATGCCACCTAGTTTCGCCAACTTCCTGTAGAGAAGTTGCGGCTTCATCGTAATCTTCGTTGTCAGAAGCGAAAACAAAGTCCTTGAACCAGTGTTCCGAGTCGCTAGGAGAGTACGCGTTAAGCTCCAAAACCAAGGCATTCGCTGGCTTCCAAGTGCTAAGAATAGAAAATAGCTTCCAGATTCCGCTTTTAATGATACAGTTATTAGATGATGTCCAGGAATCTGACTCTTGCCATTCGCAACATCGGCATGTATACTTTCGTAACTTAATATCGAGTTGAATATGGTGAACGAGCTCCCTCTGCCGAATTATGCGTTGAAATTCATCTAGGCAAGATACTTGTAACTTCAACCGGTAAAAGTTTTTTTTCTCGATAAAAAGTTGCCATTCTTTGCAGACAGATGCTAAAGAAGCCCAGCCACGATATTTCTGATCCGTAGTTGCCTTTAAAATCACGAGGCGAATTTCTGCGGGGAGAAACATCCAGGATGTGATTCTTGTTTTTATCGAGCTGCGAAGTAGCATTCCATGGCGTCTGCTAATGCTGTACCTCTCCGCCATGATAGAGGGTTGGTGTTTGGTGGCGAAAGAGACGTGAGATTTTAAGATGTAATGTGTTGAAAATGGGCAACGCAAAGCTAAAAATAACAGTACGTGAAATTCATATCAGCGAAACATTCCAGATAGTAGGCTTGCGGGCGACTGGGCTAGGCGTCGAGGGCTTCTAAGAGTGCGGACGGAGGAGGATGTTCTCGGCAGGAAGCGATGAGGCTACCCTGGAAGTTTAGTATGTAAAACGTACAGCGTAGACTCAAGTGGGAATGTCGGGAATCTCGAGGGTTGTCAATTGATGCTATATTCAAGCTATGGACTTCCTGCAACAGCTGGAGGGCAGTAGGGCTATATATATTCGTGAATAACCGTATGAATAAACGCATCATTCTATACAAGATTATTCAAGGATATAAGGTTTTTCCTTAACCTTAACCTTTTTATTAAGGTCACCCCAACGGATCCTAGAAGGGCTGCACCCACCTTGTGTATGTGTATGTGTGTGCGCGCGCAAGTGGATTGGGTGATTGATGTCTTGGCGAGTGGGCTCACGCAGGCAGGGAAGAGGTCTTGGAGCGAGGGTAGTGGTGCGTGCAAGAGTGGGAAGATGGATGCGTGAGAAGGCTGTCCTTCAATCGAGAGTGCGAGTGAAAAATCCATGTGGATAGTTGTCGGCTCGTGCGCCTCTACTTAGACGGGCTAGGCTCCCTATCCTTTAGAAACTGTACTCTATTCTAGACTTATAAGGAGGGGATAGCGCCCTAGCTCTCTTATATAGGGTTAATATAGGTGCTTATAGCTACAGGCTTCCATTAGGGGTCGATAAGTCCCTATTCGTCTACGAACGTCTCTTTTTAATAAGGTGCAAGCTCTTATCTATGTACTCCACTGAGCACCGTCTCCGCAACGGCAGCTCTTGGGCTGCCGTTTTAGCTACCTCCCCTTACTTAGTGGAGTGCTTGGTACCCTAACCTTTCACAGGTGAAATGGCTTCGTAAAAATTTAAGCTTTCGTTTTGGGTCTGCAGGAGGACACTCTTTCTGGCCTCAGTTGTATCCCATTTTCTGGGCTCGAACTTCCATGTTCGGTATCCTTTGCACCAAAGTAAAAGACTTATTGGAAAACTCAGGATCCCGTCCGCTCTCCTCTAGATAAGCCGCGTAAGGCCAGGCCAGATTAGTAGTTGGGTCGGTGACGACCAGCGAATCCCTGGTGTTGTATGTTTTAAATTTTTTCTCCCCTTTACACTCTGCCTCCGTCCCTATTGACACCATCCGCGTTTTTTTCGTCCCCATTTTCAGTCGTTACCTTAATTTGATTGATGTTTCCATTCATCTTTCTTCCTCATCCCGAGTTGTCATGTATCTGTCCCCTTTCACGTGGCTGCTGCAATAACATAAACGTGTTCCGGCGGGCCAGCGTTAGATGAACTTTTAAACCGAGCTGGAGAAGAGATGTAGATGCATTTCTAAGCTTAGGTAATCTAAGGAAAAGCGCAGCAGTGCCCTTCTGCTAACCTTCGTCTCATGCACCAAATTCATCCTAAGACGGTGCAGCATGAATGGATGGACGGATGCAGCGGGCAGGACCCGGAGTTGACGGTCCTACGATATGACGACCCCTGTTCCTTAAGACGGGTTATTACTGTATAGCGACGCTATGAATACCATCTTTGCCACATGGCCAAGGACAACCCACGCCAAATAGCGCTGCGTGTCAAGAAAACCTCGAAACTTCCCCGGGGCCTTAAATAAATCTATGATGGGGTCATAAAGGTCTTCTTTCCATTAATTACACTGTTGGCCAGCTGTGTTTCGTTTTATACATGTCCGCCTCGCTTTGCCTCGCCTCGCTACTTGCTCTCCCGTCTCCGTGCGGCCAGGTCAGGCTATCTCAGCTCGGACCCGGGTGCCTCTCACCCCGAACTGGACGGCCCCTGTTCAGCCCCGTCATACCGTCCGTACACCGCGTTCCATGGCCCTCATCAACTGTCTTGTTCTGGTCCGATGGCCATGGTCTTGGGGCAGCCGGGAAGGGACATCTCGTAAATGTTTAAGGAGTAATTATGCTTGGTTGGGGTGGCTTCGCAGCCGGTGAACGGAGCGGATTCTTTCTCCGCCTCTTTCGCGGTGATGCTATGATGCATGGTTTCTGGGGAAAAAGAAGAATATACAGTGCGGTTCGCTGAGTGGCTGGCTGATGCATAAGAGTCACCAAGTCATCCGGCCGCACGTCGCATCGTACTCGGCCGCTCTATCATTATGCTCTGCCTCCTTCCTCCAACCCCTTAATTTCCGAAGCCGCCCTTCTACCTGCCCTTCAACCACATCATCTCGTAAAGACCTTGACGATTCCGTCTCCTCCACCGCTAACGACCCAGCGCCCATCGTGGCTCCAAACGACAGCGCAGACACCCTCGCCGCGCATGACACGATGGGCCGTAATTTCCTGGGTGCAGGTGCGCTTCTCGAGGGACCAGAACCGGAGGGAAGCATCGTGGCCCGCTGAGACGAGCTCACGACCGTCTGGGCTTAAGCTCAGACTGGATATCGCTGCTGGGTGTGCTAACATATTGTACGTGCATTGGCCTATGCCGCCAGTTAGCTACTTAATAGAATAGTTGCATGTGATAAAAGGCATGTTGAGCGTATGGAGCATGCGGTTCAAGTTGGGTTTTGAAGCGATACAGAAATAGAAGACAAACATACCGCTGTTGGCATCAAAGAACCTAATAAACCGGTCTTCGTGCCCCGAGATGATAGTGCCCTCGACGCCACTGCCTGCCATCCTCGGACCTCCCGTCGGGCCACTCTCTTCGCCAGGGCCACCACGGTTCGCCCCTTGATCAAGACCGGCGGTCGTGGCGACGACTGCATTGACACTCGTAGCCAGCGTGCCGTCGTAAGTCTCGAGACTCGCCATGGACCCGATCTCCTCGCCAGTCCGCGTATCATACACGACAATGGCGGCGTCTGCGTAACTAACCACAAACGCCTCACCAGAGGTCGAGAGCGGGAAGATGCTGGTAGGTGAAGCGGTCGAGCCATTAGCACGCCGGATGTCGTGTACGAGCGTCGAGTTGAAGGGCGAGTTGGATGCCATGTTGGGCTGCGGTGAGTTCGGGAATTGGGACCCGGAGCTCATGGAATTGCCCCTGGCGCGGCCGCCGCTGCCGGTAGCACGACGGCCGCCCGGTGCGGGCTGTGGCGACGTGAGCTGTGGCGGTGCGCTGACGGCCCACACCTTCACGGCACCGTCCGCCGCGCCGGAAACGAGAAGAATGCGGTCCGGGTTCCCGTGCGGGTTGGATTGGCCGAAGACGGCTCCGAGGGTGGCGGGCAGCACGCAGATAGCCCATACGGCGTTGGTATGACCCTCCAGCGTCGCTTTAGGGTCGACCCGGCCTCGCTCCCATACCCTGATAGTCGCATCCTGTCCGCCGGAGAATATCCAGCCATCGCCCTGGGCACGACCACCGGTGGAGAAGTTAGGAGATGGCGACCAAGCCGTAAGGCATAGGGCTGCGCCCGCATGTCCGCGGTGGGTAAAGTCGGCAGGGACGTCGAGGTCGGAGGAAACGGAGCCCATGTGGGCTTGGCTATCGCGTGGAATGTGGAACCGCTTGACTAGACCATCATCACCGGCCGTGCAGATCTCGGGCTCCCCCGGACTACCCCCGCCGGAAAATATCACGGTACGGACTACGCCGAGATGACCACGGAGACCAAAGCGCAGCTTAAAACTTCCGCTATCGGCCTTCTGAGACGCCGCATCTAACGAGAGCTCATGCTCGATACTCTTCCGTCGGGACATGGAGGTCTTTCTGCGATGCGAGTTCGAGCTGCGGTGGGGTGACTTGGGCAGGTTGTCGGCGGTGGGGAAGACGTCGGTGTCAGGACGGTGCGGCAAGTTCTGGGCCGCTTGTGAAGATGCTGGATCGGGGAACGGCCCCTCGCCGAAATCCCACGCGTCTGATTCGACCGGCGCACGCTTTTCCGTCGCACCTTCAGCGTTCTCAGTTCTTTGGAAGTCGGCGGTGTGGTTAAGCCTGGAGGGTGGTTCCTCGTGACCGCGAGAAGGCGCAGGGCCCGGACCAGGCCACTCGTTAGAGCGAGGATACATGTTAGATGGATGACTGTCTGTTGTGCGCATCATGGGAGCTGATTGCAAGTCGACGCTTCTTGTGGGCACCATAGAGTTCGGGACTTGAGGCATGGGCTGCGCATGATGGTTGGCGGTGGCATTCGATACGGGTCGGGGACCTTGCTCTTTGACGTGATTCTGGTTTAGCCTCAAACCTTGAAAAGCTACATCGAGGGGTTGCTGGCCGGTAGGCAGCCCAAATGCTTCGCCCCCTTCTCTCAGATCGTCGATCGTAGGCAGCGGTGGGGATTCTCGAGGTGGCATCGGATTGGCGGGGGTGATCATCAGATACGTAAATTCAGCCTGGCACTGATCGAGAAAGGCCTTTAGGTGCTCGCGTTCCTCGTCCTCTTGAGCTCGTTCACCCAGGATACCTTCAAGGCCCGGAATTTCCTTGGGCTTCTCCTGAGTCGCTGTGGACGAGTCAGTCGTGAGCTGTCTCTCTTTCCAACCCAAGTGGGAGTGATGGCACGTATACTGACACTTGAGCTTCTCCTGTATTAAGGTGGCTCTGTCGATTTTGGGGGGCTGCTTCACGGAATGATCCGTAGCGTCTTGTGACGAGGGCGGCGACTTGGCCCCCTTTAGTTGAGCAGCCTGGTCTTTGACCTTCTTCTCGAGGATGGCGACATATCTCTTCAGGGCCTTCTGGGTGGCGTCTGCCCTCCTAGCTGATCCCTCGAGGGCGGCTATCCTCCCCTTCATCTCCTGACGCTCGATCTCCCAAGCATTTCTATCACGCTCGTGTCGGTGCCATTCCGTCTGGAGAAAGCGCATGACGCCTAATGCAGCCTGGTCAGTCTCCCATCTCGGGGTGATAAAGATATCTCCGTATCAGGCATCTAGGGCAATATCGATATGGATCGCACCTTGTAATGTGTATTCAGTCGCATGCGGGTGATTGGGACCGTGAGCCACTCCTCCAGTCATGTCCTGACCGCCAGCAGGCCCGCCCACTTGGCCTCCACCCATGCCCATTCCAGCTCCATTACCTCCGACGCCCATTGCCGATATCTGTTGCCAACTCATTAAGTCGCAGTGCCGGTAGCAGAACGACGGGCTTCAATCTCTCTACCGTCTTCACCGTTTTGATAGAATGGGTAGGGCTGAATTGCACATTGGGTTATAGAATCGTCGAGGGGGATCTATTGAGGCATGCGATAGATAGACGCTGGCCAGAATAAGGTTCGCGGTTTCGAATTGGGATCGTTGTGCGAGGCCGCGTTGGAGTGTCGTGTGGCAGACAGCCTGCGTCTTGGGATAAACAAGGCGGTGGTGACGCCTCGACAGAACGCTTGCGAATGGGCGACGCTGCTGGATTCGGATGGATCCTGGGCAGGCACTTGTATGTATGTATGTGGATCGTTCAAGGTACAGCGTTGGGGGATGCCGAATTAAAATAAAGTCAAAATGAGAAAAGGGCAGGGGGAAAGGATCTGTCGTGCAAGGCGACAGAAAGAAGGAACGAGAACCCCGACTCGGAACCAAATGCGGATGAATTAAGAGGCAGAATGATCGACGAGCGACGATGAAAATGGTCAAGGTGGGAAGAGACGACGGAAGAGGGTAGATACAGTAGATATTTTTGATTGGGCCTTGGGGGGTTGACTTAACGAACGGCTTCGAAGTCGTTGGCCTAATAAATCAATAAATCTGTATATGACGAGGAAAGGTAAGGTACGGTAGGCCAAAAAAGGTGATGATGAAATTGGTGTCCTTGACCTTTCCTCTTTCTCTCTATATCCGCAATTGGTCTGTCCCTGTATCCGTATCTGTATCACTCTCTATCCGTCTCTCTGTTCTGCCTAAAGTAGCCGGTAAGCTGGCCTTCTTTCGGGGGCTTTAGCTCTAGGTAACAAAACGTTGGAAAAAGATTTGATTCGATGTGATAACTTGCAGAAGAGCTGGCCCCTTCATGCGCCCGGTTGCGCTGCCCAAGTTGCAACTAATAGCTCTCTGGTTTGTTGGTTGCTGTTTCCCCGTTGCCGCCAAAGCGCCACCTGGTCCAATCACATGCCGTCTTTGCTATCAATTTCCCCTGAAAGTGACCTGCTGCCGCTCGGACCATCTATTATCTGTCCTAATCTGATATTGGGGCTTCTGTGACATGGCAGCAGCATGGGGGCCGGGGGGTTGCGTGGAATATGGGGCTGATAGGAGTTGTTTTTGAAGCTTGGGCCAGCTGAACCCTTTCCAGCTAAGGCAACCCCGCACAGACCATTTCTCACCCCTACCTGTCTCAGCGGAGTGGACGAAGTACATAGCTACCTACCTAGGTAGAGAAGGTTGTCATACTGATTGTTCCTTCATCGTGGTCGATGAGCAACGGTCGACTTCACCAGCTATGCTAGCTGCCCATGTATATTATCACAAGAATTGCCTGACTCGAAATTTCTAGCGGCATCTGTTAACGGTAATCTAGTATGCTGTACCGCTGGCTTTGGCCAGAGCTAGATCGTGTTTAACTCCATATAGCTCGTACTAAGGTGCCAAATTATCAATACGATACGTTCAGCCCTATGCATGCAGATAACCGAGGAGCCGCATCGGTCATTAGAAGGATATACTGCCGGTTTTACTGATTACGTAGTATGGCATGCCGCTTATATCGGAGTACGCATTTGCCCTCGCTACCTATGCTGAGGGTTAATGGACCCTGTTAGTGTAATACCTTGGCCAGGCCCGACATATAGCTACTATTAGTATGACTACCACTCTGTCATGTCGACACTGTTTCCGTCCTCTCGTCTTATTTTTCATTAACACAGTCAAAATAGGGGCGCAAGGAAAGTTGCGAGAACAGTAGTTACTAAGCACATTGAAACGGGATATCTCCAAAAGGGCGCTAGTTGATGCTTTTAAGCCTCAATCCGTATTTACCTGAGCCGTAAATCCGGGGTTCAGGGTCCAGCCTTAGCAAAGAGTGGATAAGCCGCGGCAACACTCATCCGCACTCCTGCACTTACATGCATGCAATCATCTATCCCTGCAGCCAAGCCAAGTGCGATACAAAGTCAGGGTTCTCGCCCAGTAGACTGTTTTGGTAGTTTTGCATTACTGATGTAATCTTACCTTGAGCATTTTCGTTTATCTGCGGTATACCACTCGTCTGATTCGTCTACTCCCGTACCCGCCCGATCGACCAACTTCAAACTCCGCCTCAAGCCGGCTCAAATGGCGAAACTACCGGGAGGTAAATCAAAGCTTACCCCAAAGTCGAACAACGTGGGTATAGCTAACATGTACTAGATACGGAATCCGGTATCGACGGAATCAAGCTTTACCTGGAATCATGTCTCGAGGCTCAGAAGAATCCCGAGAATCATGTAAGCCCGACCTCCTGATCACTCGATACGTAGGCGTGGAGCCTTAGCGCGCGGTGCGCTCTTGGTTTAGCCAAGTTCGCGGTTGAGTTTCGGTTGGGCAAGCGTCGAGTCGCCGCGTCGCGTATGAGCCTGGGCCCTCTAGGAGGCCTATCTAGATTATCTTTGCGGCGTCGTGATCCTCGCTCGTCTCTTCCGAGATTTCCGGCCCTATCCATCCCCCCTACTCCCCTGCAGGTTTCCCCCAATTGCCCACTCCTTGACTTATCTACCGAACACAGCCCTCCCAGAAAAAAGTCCAATACCGAACTAACCCTCCTCTTTTCCAGCACCCATCTCCACTCATCCAGCGTCTCAAAACATCCCACTAACCCGTACCCAGGATTGGATGACCACCATCCTCCCGCACCTCACCGTAATCTCACACTCGGCCGGCCCGCCGCACCCGCGCATCGTCTTCCGGTTCACCGTGCAGCCCGTCCACTGCAACGGGCTCGGCAACCTGCACGGCGGGTGCGCGGCGACCGTCTTCGACCTCTGCACATCGCTGCCGCTGGGCCTCGTGTCGCGCCCGGGCTTCTGGCAGTTCATGGGTGTCAGCCGCACCCTCAGCGTCACGTACCTACGGCCAGTCCCTGCGGGGTCCACGGTCGACGTCGAGTGCGAGCTCCTCCAGGTCGGGCGCAGGCTGTGCACCACGCGCGGCGTCATGAGGCTCGTTGCTGTCGAGGGCGCGGGCGAGGGCGAGGAGGGGAAGGACAGGCCCGTGTTGGCGATCTGTGAGCATGGGAAGGTGAACACGGATCCGGCTGCCGAGAAGTTGTGATGCCGCCGGTGTGTAGCTAAGCTGGTAAACTTGGTGGTCTTCTCCAAGCCCACGCGTCGAAGGATGATTCAAAGCAGGCGAGGGGCAGTCTTCACCCCAAATCGCCTCCATAATGCCTTAATGCAGGGAGCTGAGCCTATCGTCGTTCGTATGATCAAGTGATGAGACCTAAGAGGATTCCTATACCCGTCAGGACGACTCAAGAAGGGGAGCGTGTTGCCTGGTAATTTGTCTTCCTCTCATGGTCGTCTCTAGTTTCGTCCCTGGCTGATCCCAAGAAGTGCCATGGCGTTCGAATGGTCGAGCGGTAGTCGGATTCAACGGAAATATCGTCATGCCTAAGAATCCAGGGATACACCCATACACGCCGTGATTTGCATGCCGGACGATTGATCTGGGCTGCCTTGAATTCAGTTCACTTAGGGGCGAGCGTGTGTGGGGGATAGATCGTTATCACTCCTTGTCACAACCTAAAGGTGCGGGGCGCGTGGTCCGCATGAGGCTCCGCTAGGCAAACGAGGCAACAACTCCCAGGGAACGTTCCCGGGTTACGCGAGTGCGCCTCTTAAGTGACTACAAGTACACCAAAGTAACTTGTACCCCCCGGAGCCATAAGATGCCTTCAACGACCGTTGACGACGAACCCGCGGTATTTGAGACGAGATACCTCCTGCGAAGATCTGTATAAAAAGGCCGTAATTTCAGCTTTTTCTCGACTTTCCACTATGCCTAAGGGACCAAAGTTCTACGGCGACTTGCTGAAACCCCATGCACTCATCGACGAATACGCAGTCACGTGTTCCCGTCTCAAGCGAATAACAGGATGACTGACTCTTCGAATCAGCCGGTCTATAATGGGTAAGTCCAAGACCATCTTCCCTTATTCCAACTTTAAATCCCTAGTCCTCCCCCGATTTTACATATTGTATAGTCGCTCTCTGTCCCCTTTAATGTTTATCGGGTACGGTACCTGACATCTGGTTCTCTCTCACACAGACATACTCCTTCCAAAGAACCACATCGCTTTACAACCCTACCCGATCCCGACCAAGGGTCCATGGCCGCTCGAAGGGTCGACGAGTTCATGATGACAAAGAATGGGGGTGGCGATCCCATCACGGCATTGGCGCTTCGCCCTTCCAATCCCAAGACCAGCAAAGCGGCACGCAAAAACGAAGTGAATCGGGCGCTGACTGAGAATCTCGAGAAGCTTAGTGGTTCTTCTGCTTAAGGTATAACATCCTCGAAGCCTGCCATGGACGACGAGTGCTTCTCGGTCGAGGGTAAAGGTTGGAAATATATTTAGAGTTAGAATCAGCTTACCCCCGAACGCTTAATAAACTCCGTCAGGAAGCGCCCCTTAACCATTCCTATGCTGCTTCCATGAAGTGCTCGTCGAATTAAAAGGCTCTATGGGCTGTGCATTCCTATTTCGCTCTGAAGCTGGATATAGCAGACCTTTGTTATTTTGGTTTCGAATCTAATTCCCGAGGTTGAGCCGGTTCACGATGCGCTGGGAGTTCATGGGTTCCGCCCATAGCTCAGCCGGGTCACGATGCGCTGGGAGTTCCTGCGGTTCCGTGCATAGCTTAGCCAGCTCACGGTGCGGTGGTGTTTCAGGGAGGCCGCTCGTCGCGGGCGGCAACATTCTCCGGCGGTGGCGTAAGAACCAGTACACAAGGACAGAGACGAGGAGAAGGCCGCCAATCCCGACTCCCACCCCTATTCCAATTATCTCGCTCGTTGCTAGGTTCCTGCTGGAAGGATCGGTGGCGTCCGCGCCCGTTCCTGGGGTGCGCTGGCCGCTTTCAGAGGAACCGGGTGAAGATGTGATGACGGCGATAGAGGAAGTCGTCGTAGGGTCCGATTCCAAGTCGGCCGATTTCCACCTGATTTCTATGCCGTACGCATTGAACGCATACCGGCCGGTTTCTGTCGCAGTTACGAAACCAATTCCTGGTGTGCTGACCGTGTATACGTAGGCGCCTGATTCTGGATTTAAGATCGTACAAAGCTCGCTCGTATACCAAGGCCATTCGTCTCCAGTCTGGCAACCGTAATTCCTGGCAATGTATTAAGATCACATAAACTAGGAAGGCGCCTTTATACGTACCGAGGACAGCATGTGGCCCTCGTCTCAGTAAGAGAGTCTACGGACACCAAGTTCGAACATGCTGTTTCGTATCCGAAAGGGCAGATACCTGGAGAGAAGTAGTGGGAAGCCTCGGGCTGCCAGCCAGTGGGAAAGCATGCCGAAGTGCTTTGTAGTGGGCCGAGGTGGTAGTAGACACAAGGAGAAATTTCCCCGTTGCCATCAACACAGTTAATATCGGTATGATTGAGCCTGTACAGGTCGATAGTGCAAGAAGGAGAGGGACTGAAGACTGTTGTAAGAGCTGGTGGCGAGGTAGTCCCTGACGCTGAGGTAATGCTTGGAACAGACGCCGCCATTGAGCAAAGGTGCCGTTAGAACGGTGGTAATCGAACTAAGCGTAAGAATAAGTGAGTAAGAGGATCTCCGAATATTTGGATTGGAGAACAAGGAGTTGAGACACTTAAGTAAGGCTTAGCTGTGGGAGCTCGGGACCAGGGGTTGATGCGGTTGGAACTTCAAAACACCCTTTTTGGTCTAGAGACGTAACGTTCGCGCTTAGACTTACTCGTTATTTGCCAACGTTTCTTACAATTGTGCCCCACTCAGTCGCTGTAGTCCACTACAAGTCACAGGGATATTTTTAGTTAGTTACCTCTACTGGGCCACTATATTCCATAATGGGCTAGAATCTTGATGTGTATAGAAAATTGTAAGGGATGTGACTTCGTAGATGTCATTCAAGATAGAAACTGGCAGAGGTAAGCATGGGCAGAGCCGTCTGCAGTATCTAAGCTCATACAATTTGTATGTGATTTGACCTTGTCGCGAAGTGGCAACGGGAGGTAACTAACTAAATATACCCCTGCGACTTGTAACCGCAATAACCGCTGCATATGGGCAGTAGCTGCTTAGCTCGCTGGGGAGTAGATGTGGAGGGGACGATTTCAAGACTTACAGTAGAATTGTTCTACGGAAGACTTGCGCATCGATATCCCTGCCATGTGGGGAGGGGCTGTTCAGTGCGGCACTGCGGCTTAAGTACTCCGGGGACGGGCCGGGTTTATGTGGTCGGTTTGAGAGCATCTAACCGTTCAAGAAGGAACATTTCGGATCCTGCGACATGGTACAGGATTCCAATATATCATT
Organism: Monosporascus sp. CRB-9-2; assembly: GCA_004155915.1. Classification (NCBI taxonomy): domain Eukaryota; kingdom Fungi; phylum Ascomycota; class Sordariomycetes; order Xylariales; genus Monosporascus; species Monosporascus sp. CRB-9-2. The sequence continues at coordinate 3,973 of QJOA01000644.1, read as the reverse complement.
AGCAGTCAGCCACCCGCTGATATTTGCCCCGCCAGATTTCGGTCCCAGTCAGTGGATTTGATATGCTCGTGACAATAAAATATGCATTTCACACTTATTACACCATATTGATGAGGCTAATAACTTCCTACTAGGGAAATCGCCTGGAGCCCAAGCTAGTGTCAAGTTCATCAACTTGTTATGGAAGATGCGGCAGAAACTCATTGCATAATTACCATGTGTACCTAGGCTTTATCGTACTACCAAGGCCCGGGACGCCTTTAGGTGACAACCCGCCTGGAGAGGATAGCTAATTAGCTTGAACAATGATTGAAACGGTAATGCATAGACTCAGAATGAGTATTAGAACTTTATTGTGCTCTTAGGCTTCGACCAGACAAGGGACATTCTTACCAAGCATTTTGGTATTTGCACAGTCTTACATATCCCCATTTCGGTGCAAGGCTCCGTGTATCCTGTCACTTTTCTGCGCCTCGAGGTAGTTTTACGGTTCTTCGAATGATACTGAAGCGGCTTGAACCGAGACACGTTGACATATAACTAGTCAGGATGTTTGTACTACACTTTCTAATGTCATTCTAGCAACTGCAAGATTGATCCACTCGGATCTGGAAGGCTGCAGAGCCGGCGGGTGGCGGCAGGTTCAGCAGCGATGAGGTTACTAACGGCAGCCCTAGCCGACTAATGAATACGCCCGATCGATCGAGTTTGGCCGTGACTACCCGTCCGGATAGATAGGAACTGTCATCGAGCCAGGCAGTACTTGAAAGGGTAGAGTCGATATACACTCTCACCAGGAACACTGCAATTCGATGATGGTGCCAAGGAGACCTTGGAAGTTCCCGTGGGCGGTGAACAGTATGCCTTTCCAACGGGCATCTGCATGGCGCTTCCGTTATGTTTCGCGCCGGAAGGGATGAGGTGTGCGCGATGCCAACTTAAATTGATACAATTTGAGCCAAGGCGATATGGCTATCTCGTACGTCCAGCTACAATGTTTGAGGTGAAAGCTGCCGCAACCGGGTCGCGCTTGCATCTAGCCTTTTACATCTAACGCCATATCGTCAGCGGGGAATGAACGTAACGGAGCATGGAGCTAGGGAAGGGACGCACGATAAAGACCAGCATGTCAGCCGCAAATATAGAAGTCCTCCCTTGTCAGCTTAAGACTGATGAACCTAAGCTTTCAGGCTCTGTCGTGTCGGTCGAGGCGGGTGGAGGGGATACGTCAACCAAATTAACGCTCTCCCCACCTACTCCTTTCGGATATAAGTTGGCACCTGCTGGTATCTATCTGGGCCATATCTTGTAGATCTAAAGTAATATGAGTTTCCTCTTAGCATGCGCTGCTGTCCTTTGTCTAATCGTATGGTATCAAGCAAGTTCTGTACAATCTTAGTGGCTACTAACTCATATACGTTCCCTTCGAGGTACTACATGTATTATGTGTTGCCTTCCTTTCCTTCTTTCCAGATCCCTTGTTTCTCTTTTGAACGAACATCATCTCCCATATTGCGCAGCTAGTTGGATTGTGGCCCTGCTACCGCATATCGAAAACCCTTTGGTTGAGCTCTTGACTTTGAGAAATTAAAACCTATTCAGTATGCATTCTAGGTCAGCAAAGGACCAGGGCAGTGCCTAATTGCATAATCCAGTATGACAGACGATGGAGATGAATGGACTCCGTGTAGGGAGTCTCGTAACGATCCATTGATTGCCCAAAACAATCGACCCGGGTTGGGAGCAGGTGTATCGAACTCTATGCAAACTCTCGTTTGGGGATCTTCTCCCTAGCTTGCATGTTGCCTCCAAGCCTCTCCGTCCACTCCAGGCCCCTCGCCGCGGAGACGGCGCCTCGCGGCTGGGGTCCAAAGCTCTTATTAATAGGGGGCGTCTAAACAAACCCCATCGAATGTAACATACCGTGTTATATTTCGAAATTCGGCGAAAGTTCATGCAGTAAGACGCTCGCTTTTGAAGTTTCCCAAAACGGAATAATCTTTCCTTTTTTTGTTGTGGTATATTTGGCTTTCCATATACTTCATTAAAAATAACATGTTTCGGTAATACTATTCGTTGCATAAGCCTGTCTTGGCCTATATTAGCTTCCGCCGAATATCGAGTGATAATACGGTATGCATGTGAACCCAGTACTTAACGAATTCGTCACAGGGGAATCTACGCTTAAAGAATCCTCAAATCACCGTCCCATAGATATTTAACCAGCAGTGGACTGCTTTCGCAGCTAGGATCAGTGGGTGATCTATCCAGAGTTTTCAAGGACCTATATATCTACCGAGCACTATTGCCAAGGGACGATAATTATTGGCGTACCGCCTGGCTGCATTGTGGATTGCCAAACTGTCCACCAGCTTCCCCTCTAAGCGACCTCATACCTCTGCTTACTCCCATTAGCTGTACGTATTCCGAGCTGTACATTTCTCCAAAGAGTTATGTCACTTTACTGAGGGTGGTCATTATTGAAAGCGAAGATTGGTGGGGTGGTCAACTGAAGCGACCAGCCAATACCTTCCGGCTATGGATGATGTGCGTGTACGTCCACGTCTTAAAACCACCTGGATGATTCGATCGGGGTCCCGATCTTAGGCGCCAAGTCGATTTGGGACCTGCATTAACATCTTGAGAGACCAGGGTTTGTGAAAGACTTGAGAATGATCCTCTAGCATAGTGAGGCGGGCGCCGCAACTGGTCGAAGCTTCGCATACTCTTGCCTGTAGGATCCTTTACCGCACGTTTCTTAGCTGCATGTATTTCCATGTCCCCGACTGTGAGAGTGCCACAGAGGAAGTGGACAGCAGCAATAACGCTAACTTAAAACAGCAATATTCCCCATGAAAAGTCAGATTCATGTTATCTGGTCGTCTACTGTCAGATATCGGGACATCGGTTATGTTGTTGTATTAGGTTACTTGCGTATGCTATCCGACGGAGGGCGACAATGCGTCTGCTCCAGGGCGCGATCCGGCACACCGACAATTTGTCCTCGTGGCGGACGGAGAGGGCGCTCCACGAGCCCCTTGCACTAAGATGATGCACCCAAAGTCCCGGACTCCAGGATACCACGACTTCAGCCTGATAGCACCTTTAACACGTCACGCCAGTGATTGGATGACTTGTTAAGGAAAAATTCGATAAGGCCAATGCAGACATGGAAGCAAGTGTCACGTGACCGAAATTTTATGCGGGCGAGCCGCTCCCTCGATTCGGTTTCCATTCAACTCTCTCCGACGATGGCATAAGGGCCAACTAGCGAAACCATCGGTTTTTCCATTTTCCCTTTTCTATATAGTCCAGACATCTAGCTAATAATTACCTTAATCAATCGTATAAAGGATTAAGTTAGTACTAACGTAATACGAAAATAACAGGTTTCTAGTATAAGATTAGTTCTTATATTATATGCTTACATATTAATACAAGGGCCTTAAAAGGAGTGGGGATGACAGTCAATCGCACCTATCAGATGTGGCCTCCAGAATAACGGGACAAAAAAGGTAAATATAAAGATACGGGTCGTAATTCGGGTAGATGCTGTTACTCTGATTGATCTCTGTTCCTGTATGTGAAAGGTGCGGCAGTGCGAAGGTCTAGCTAGGTACATACAAATAGTGGGGCTGTCGCGCCCACACCCCGTTGCTCTAGTGAAAAACCCCCTCCCCTTCCAATCAACAATCTTTCAGCCACTATACGTATCTCAACATAAATTTATAAAACGAATGTGAGGAAACGGGTGCAATTCGGGGTACTGTTGTTGTTCTGATTGATCCCTCTAGGTTCTGTATGTTCTTGTGTGTGGGAAAGGTGTGGGAGAGCGAAGGTTTAGCTACGTATACACAAATAGTGGGGCTGACGCCCCCACTCCGCCGTTGCTCTAGTGACCCCCCCCACCAACAATTCCTTTAGCCACCACACATACCTAACACCAATATAAAAACGTCTTAAGCTAGCGAAA